>BPLR01017350.1:0-18310 GCA_021605095.1 Caerostris extrusa
TGCAATATACATCGAAGGGATAAATTATATATATTCACAATATATCAATGCGCAATATTTTTTATAAAGGTATTTCATTATATTATATTTACATTCAGTTAAAAATGTGAGAATTTCAAATTTTTAAATATTTTATAATAGTAATTTAAAAAATATCAGCTGCAATATTTTTAACATATGAACTGTTGTTTAAACATTACTATGTACATGAAAATTTTCAAGATATAAGTAAACTAAGAATAGAGACCTGCCAAAAAAAACCCTTTTGTAATAAACTGCTTGACTCAGATCGTCCCATTGCCACTTCCCCACTATAAAGTATTGTTGGTAAGAAAATATTTTATGACATCACACACTATTTTATAAATCATTTTTGAATATTTTGAAATTCTGATGACATGGCGGCATTGAATATTTTGAGCAGGAGACGTCAGGCGAAAGAGAGTGGCATGCCGGTGTTTTCTTTTCCGAAATCCAGTCTTAGTTTTTGGGCGGACTTCAGGTTGACGTGTCAGAAAATCGGAGATGAAATCGAACAACAGTGGAAGACAAATACTTTTTCCAAACAAGTATTTCGACGATTTATTCTTATCAAGTGTCTGAAAAATTCTAATGTCGTTTTTGCTCTAGATTTAATTTGAAGCGATGGAAAATTTTACTATTGGCGAGTATGATTCTACTTTTACAAAACGATAAAGATGACTTTTTAGGTAACAATTTTTTTTTTCAACGAAGGTCTTAAAAGGTAAAAAAAAATCAGTAACACCATCTTACGAAAACATAAATAAATGATTTTTTTAATTATAGCAAATATATTTACAGTGATAAGTTATGAAAAATGTCTTATTTAATTATCGAAAAATTGTTTGAAAAAAAATAAATATTTGAATATGATTTATAAATATGCAATTATATTTTTGGTAATTTTTTAAATTTACAATCATCCAATAATACTTGGAGAAATTTTTCTTTATATTATTTCACTAATTTACTAATTAATGGAAAATTTGGAGTTCAAGCATTAAAATCAGTTTTACATATATATTGTAATTTTAAATTTTACGCATTGGTATAAGAAAGTTGAGATAATTTTTAGATAATAAATCTTACGGAATTAAGAAAGTAAATAATTTTTAAACTATATATTGATCTCTTTGAAAAATCAATTTTGAATAAGTTAAAATTATTATATTTCTTTGATTTTCATGAAATGAATGCTTTTTTATTTAATATATTTGATCTAAATAATTAAAAATTCAGTTTTTGAAAATAATTTGTTTCTATTAAAACATGTAAAGGCTTTTTTTTTTAAAAAAATTATAAAGCTTGCTGTTCTCTAAAAAAAAGATATGATGTTGAAAATTATAAAAATTAAAATATGTTTTTTAATAAATAAATGTTGATAATATTAGATGATAACTATTTGCTTTTAATCATCATTCCAAATCCAGTTCATCAATTTTATAACACAGCAGGGATTTTCATAAATTTTTTGGCTAACTTCAACATTGACAGCCGCCCTTGAGAATTGATAACTTACTGGAATAATTAATTTTTAATCTTGAATACCTCGAGAAACAAAAATGTTGTTCATAACTCACATTTTAAAAGGCTGATCAATTCGAAAAAGCAAATCTTTCCCTAAAAAAATAACAACAATAAAAACCCAACAAATGCAGATGTTGCAGTCGAAAATTTTAAAACAAGTAGCTCGATGAAAACTTGTTTTCAGCAACTAATGCTACGTGACTAATTAATATCTTTTCCATCGAAAACTGTGCTCCGCTCGTTTTAATTTGTGACGAATAAAATTGAGTTTAATGGCTTGTAACAAGTGCGATAAAAGTATGGCTGTGCATTTCAGAATTTCCAATAACCATCTAATTATTTTTTTAAAAATTCCACCTCCCTAATTTGCTCGTGCAAAAGCAGCTGTTGAAGGAATGGATAATTCTAAATTGAGTTAAGATGAAAAGAATATTGAATTTATTTTTTAACACGAAACATAGAAAATGAACATTTAGGAATATGTGTACAAAAATATTTAACGCCAATGCTACCTAGAGGCTCGTAACTTTAAAGGCAATTACTGAATTTTTTTTTATGGTCGCATAAACCACTCTGCAGCCATCAAGATAAATTCGCTGAAATTAAATAACACTCTAAGATAGCGAGAAGGGCTGTAGTAAAAAAAAAAAAAATAATAAAAAATATTTTTTTTTTTTCTTTAGATCTTTTCCCTATTAATTATGAAGATGTCGTTACGACACCGGGCAGTTTAATGAATATAATAAAGAAAACAAGATTATTATAACGACTTGCACAAGTCAGATCCTTTTTACCTCATATAGAATCTTCAAAAGTAATTATTTTATCGATCGCGAAAAGTAAAAAGGTTTCGTTTTAATTAATTGTAATTAGCATATTGCATTTAAGGGAAAGATACACTTTTTCTGTCAATTAATGGCTTTTTTTTTCCTCTACAGTATGTCTTATTTTTTTACAGCTTTCATTAAGTATGTTGATCATAAAATTATCGTAGTGAGAACTGACGTAGTTGCTAAATGTGTTTTAAGGTAAAGAACACTCGATAAAATGAAAAGCACTTGAAATTTAAAAAAGCAATCGCTCTAATAATGGAATAGTTTTGCAAATTGAAAATTACATGAAGAAGAAACAAAATTTTGAAATTAAGAAAATATTAATATGCAAATCACTAAGAAAAGCCGGAAAGGAAAATTTAAGAGTTAAAAATTTAATTGAAATTTTGTAAAATTTAAATTCCTTTAATTCCACATATTTAGGTTTCTATTTAAAATTTGTAATTAAAATAAACAAATTTGGAAAATTTTGATTAGAAAATTTAGTTTTAAAACCTTTTTTTTTTCATTTTTAAAACACTTTCCCATTCGAACAATATACATAGAAGGGATACATTAATTATAAATACGATGTTTTATTCAATTCATTTACAATCGAATGGATAAATTTTGCACAAATGTAAATAGGACAAAACAAATAAAGCCTTTTTTACAACATATATTTTACGTTCAATTAAAATGTTTGAATTTCAAAAACTGTTTTATAACAGTATTTTTAAAGTCCCATTGCTGTAATATGTTTAAATATGAACAATTGTTTAAATAAATTACTATATACATATTTAAATTTTCAAGATAAGTAAATTAAGAGTAGAAACGTATGCCAAAAAAAACACATTTTTTTTTGTAATAAACTGCTTGACTCAGACCGTCCGAATGCCACTTCCACACTATAAAGTATTGTTGGTAAAAAAAATATTTTATGACATCACACTCTATTTTTATAAATCATTTTTGAATATTTTGAAATTCTGATGACACGTGGCGGCATTGAATATTTTGAGCAGGAGACGTCAAAAGAGAGAGTGGCATGCCGGTGTTTTCTTTTCCGAAATCCAGTTCTTAGTTTTCGGGCGGGACTTCAGGTTGACGTGACAGAAAATCGGAGATGAAATCGAACAACAGTGGAAGACAAAACTTTTCAAACAAGTATTTCGACGATTTATTCTTATCGAGTGTCTGAAAAATTCTAATGTCGTTTAAAATCGATGTAATTTGAAGCGATGGAAAATTTTACTTTTTAGTATGATTCTGAATGTACAAAACGATGAAGATGACTTTTAGGTAACTTTTCTTTTATCAATTTGGGTCTTAAAAGGCAAAAATCACATATTATCTGTGAGCACAAAATTAACACAATTCATCTTTACTTAGCATACATATTCCCAGGGATAAATTTATATTGTATTTAATTATCTAAAAAATTGTTTAAAAATATATTTACAAAAATGAATTCTAGAATAAGGATATTTTTGTTATAATTTACTCAAAAAAAAAAAATAATATTTTGAATACTTTTTTAATAATTTATTATTTTTATTAATTTATTACTTAATATTTTTTTTATAAATATTGAAATAAAGGATATTTTTTGATATTTTTAAATGTGAATTACATTGAAACATATATTAATTTACGTAAAATTGGTAAGAGTAATTTCTAAGGTAATATTAAATTAAATTTATTTTATTTATAAATCAGTAATTTGAATATTTTTATAATGTATGAATGTTTTGGCATTTCAATAATTATATGTATTCAGTTTAATATTTCGATATTTTAATTTGATACAAGGTGCACTTTCTTTTTCTAAATATTGTTCGCTTTGGCATAAGAAATCATTTGAGCTTAAACTTTAAATAAAATTATATTATCGAACAACAAGCCATAACTCTTACATATTTCAATATATTTCTCTAATGCCTTGAAACTTACTTAAGATTATTTCACTAATTAATTGAAACTTTGAAGTTTATAAACATATTTTGCCATTTGATCTGACTTTTAATGATTTAACTTTTAGGTAAAAATTTTGTAAGTTGAGGTATTTTCCAAGATAGTGAACCTACGATTAAGAAATAACATGATTCTTTTAGCAAAATTCTATATTCTGATCTCTTTGAAAAATCAGCTTGGAAGGATAGAAAATAATTTATTTCTTTCAATTTAAAAGGAAGATATTTTATCATTACTTTATCAAAAAGTTATATTATTAATTATTGTTATTATAATTTATTATTAAGTTTTATTATAATAAATATGTAATTAATTTATATTTTTGCCATTTATATATTTTTTAATTCTTAACATTGGTAGTGTAAGTTATCAGATATTTTTCAAGATATTGAATCTTGTTTCAGTTGCGACGTTAAAACTATATATGAATTTTATAACTATAGAAAGCGTTAAAACTATATATTTTGTGTTTTTGAAATATCATCTTTGAACGAGCTCAAAATATGTTTCTTTTAAATAAAATGAAAATACTTTCTCATTAATTTTTAAAAAGTATTATACAGTTATTTTGTTGAAATAAAAGCTGAGTGCTTCAAAAGACAGGAAATTAAAACTTATAAACATTTCCTTATAATGTATTAACATTTTTTTTTAATAAATAAATGTTGATAATGTTAGCGATAACTATTCGCTTTCAATCACCATTCCAAATCCAGCTCATCAGTTTTATAATTTCAGAGCAGGGATTTCATTATTTGTTAGCCAACTTCCAGCATTGACAGCCGCTCTTGAGAATTGATGACTTACTGGAATAATTTACTTTTAATCTTGAATATTTCGAGAAACAAAAATGTTGTTCATAACTCATAATTTTAAAAATGCTCATCAATTCGTAAAAGCAAATATTCCCTAAAACAACAACACTAAAAACCCAACAAATGCAGATGTTGCAGTCGAAAATTTTATAAACAAGCAACTCGATGAAAACTTGTTTTCAGCAAACTAATGCTACGTGCCTAATTAATATCTTTTCCATCGAAAACTGTGCTCAACTCGTTTTTAGTTTGTGACGAATAAGGTTGAGTTTAATTACTTGTAACAAGAGCGATAAAAGTATGGCTATGCATTTGGAATTTACAATAACCATCTAATTATTTTTTTTAAATATCCACCTCCCTAATTTGCTCGTGCAAAAGCAGC
Source organism: Caerostris extrusa (assembly GCA_021605095.1). Lineage (NCBI taxonomy): Eukaryota > Metazoa > Arthropoda > Arachnida > Araneae > Araneidae > Caerostris > Caerostris extrusa. Next base: position 5,538 of record BPLR01017350.1, read on the forward strand.
TGTGGAGGAATGGATAATTTTAAATTGAGTTAAGATGAAAATAATATTTTTTTTTAACACGAATCATAGAAAATGAACATTTAGGAAATATGTGTACAAAAATATTTAACGCCAATGCTTCCTAGAGGCTCGTAACTTTAAAGGCAATTACTGAATTTTTCTTTTTATGATCACATAAACCACTCTGCTGCCGTCAAGAGAAATTCGCTGAAATTAAATAACACTCTAAGATAGCGAGAAGGGCTGTGGTGAAAAGAAATAATAAAAACGAATATTTTTTCTCAATTTCTTCAGATCTTTTCCTATTAATTATGAAGGTGTCGTTACGACACCGGGCAGTTAATGAATAAAATGAAGAAAACAAGATTATTCTAACGACTTGCAACAAGTCAGATCTTTTTACCTCATATAGAATCTTCAAAAAGTAATTATTTTATCGATTTGAAAAAGTAAAAAAGGTTTCGTTTTAATTAATTGCAATTAGCATATTGGATTTAAGGGAAAGATACACTTTTTTGTCAATTAATGGCCTTTTTTTTTTTCTGTACAGTATGTCTTATTTTTTATGGCTTTCATTAAATATGTTGATCATAAAATTATCGTATTGAGAACTGACGTAGCTCGGCTAAGAGGCTCTTTGATACACTTGATAAAATAAAAAGCACTTCACATTTAAAACAAGCATTCGAGAATTAATAAAGTGGAAATGCTTTTCACAATTCAAAATTGATATGAAGAAGGAAAAGGGATTTTGATATTAAGAAAATAATAATATGCATAACAATATAAAAGATTATTGAAAATGAAAATTTAAGAGTTAAATTAATGCCTAAAAAATTTTTGAAGCCGTCTAATTCCTTTTTAAAAAAGATAACCGTTATTACAAGTTGAAAAAAAATCCAGTCCAGCATCCATTCAAGATGCTGTAAAAAAAAAAAAGAATCACTAGCCAATGAGTTCAAATTTGAACTGAAGATACTTTAACAAGGGTGAAATGGTATGACATCAAAAAAAAGTTCCATCAATTTTTTCCATCCAATTCGGTATGACTTTGCCGTGGTGGATGGGTTTTCCACTCACAGTGTCACAACTGTTGAATGACTTGGAAATAATTTTTTTTTCCGAAACAAAAACGAAAAACCTAAAAAAACAAAAAACAGAAACAAACAAGTACATTCAACGCTAAAGTTGGTTTAATGAGCAACTCATGACAAATACGTTGTTATTTCTGATCCAAAATATCATTGAAAGTCGAATTCACTTTCTGTATGCCGCTTACAGAGCCATCTATTAATACACTCTAAAACTATTTTTGATGCCGCACCGTTTCTCCTTCTTCAAGCACTTTCAGTTCAATTTTGAACTCATTGTGACGAATGGTTCTTTTTTACAGCATGTTGAAAGTGGGACTTTCATTATAATCACCCTGTACATTTATTAAATAAAAAATTTATCAGATAATTTACACCATTTCACAAAAGATATGTAACTACCGGTTAAATTATCTAGTATGATTTCTGTGTTGATTAAGTAAATAAAATTACAAGACTCATAGTATTATTTCAAACATATATCGTTTTTACTCCAAATAACTGAATAATTTTTTATTTGGGAACCGATGGTTGTCATTGCAATCCTTACGCAATCATTGCGAATTGAAAAGTAAAAACCCAATTTACTTGTTTACTACTCAGAAATGAAATTTCAGAGGATCGCTTTCTGAGCGTTTTCGGATCATCTAGCCCTTTTGTATGTATTTCCAAAGGATATTTTCCAATAAGGTATCTTTTATCAGTTTAAAGAAGCTTTTTACAAAAATGCTTCCATACTTTATTTGAAAAAAATATTACTTTGAGTTTTATAATTTTGTTTTTGCACAATCATAAAAGCTTCTTGATGCATTTCAGATTAAATATTTTACCATTTATATTGAAATAGTAAAAATATAAAATACAAATATCGGTTTAAAATGTAACTATTTGAGAAATGTTAATTTAATACAATCTGAATTTAATTTTTATTATGAATATTTTTCAGTTGTAAATAAAAATAATAAAGTGAATTGAATTCAATAAATAATTGTCAAATATTTAATAATCTGAAATTTTTAATATAAATGGTTCTTCCAAATAATTTGAGAATAAATATATGCATGTGGAAGTATAGAAAATTTCTGAAAAAGAAATTAGTAAAAACAAAACAACTATTAAGAATTAAAATTGCTTAAAATCCAAATTTTAATATTTTTTTTTACTTGAAATATATAAAATACTTTCTATCACATACCAATTAAAATATATTCTATAATTGCTTATAATTTCTTTCAAATTTATTATTTTAGTTGAATAAACAAAGTGCATGAATGATCTCTAATATGCATATGCATACCACATGCATGTATTTTTTATGTTTTATATAGGAAATTATAAAAGGAATTTCAATATCTTGCATATAAAGACTAGTGTTTGTTTTAAATACATATCATTGTTTATTAATATAAGAAAACACTTTGTCTTTCGATTGACAAGGTACAAGACTTATTTATTAACTAAATATCTAAATTTTTTTGTCTTTCATGGGAAACATTTTATTTAAACGACAACACATCTGTTTCAGCAATGACAATCGCAACAAGTCCTATCCTATCATAATTCTGGAACGCCATAATTCGCACCGAAAATGGGCATCAAGGTATGTCAGCCATCGTCTACAATAAACTGTGGAATCTATTTCTGTATTGATGGCACCATGAAGTTTCAACGATATGTGAATGACTTGATGCGATCGATGTCACTACGTTTCTTTAGGTTTATCTACTTTTCTTCCCATTGCAAGGATAATGCAATGGGAAAAAAATGCAAGGTTCATGGTACTTCACTGGCCACCAGCGTTATATGAACCCTTACACATAATATATCTGGCATATGATTGCTCTTCTTTAGCCATTACTCTTCTTATTAGTCTGTACCGTGTGGTATTGCTGACGTAGTAAAGCAGTTGCGCAGAATAGTTGCCTATCTGTCAACAGTTCATACATTCATTATGTCTGTATTTCAACATTATATTTCCTGTATAACTAACTTGACAGTTCTTTAACCTGATTGTCTATTGATATTGTGGATAAAGTATTGCGATATCAATTTGAAATAAACAACTCTTACAGTCCGGGGCAGCCTGTTCTTGTTGGCCAGTTCCTATCACTTTCTAAGTAAGCGTTTATGGTATTGCATTTTCTCTCATGCAGTGCAGAAACAACATAACTTTTAAGGAGAACTATGAGGGTGGATGTTAAACAGAATGACTGCCTGCTTAAAAATATAGAGATCATTTCATCATGAAATTATCATGATCATCATGAAATTATAACATTTTCAAGAAAGTGAATTAATAATATATATACTGCATAATTAAAGAAAAGCTTAACCGACGAAGTACCAAAAGCCTAAATTTCAGGAAATTTAACAAAAATATGGAAACATAATTGGTTTTAGAGTCTTCAAAAGTCAGATAAATGCCATGGGATTAACACTGAGTAATGGAGTTTCAATCAACTGGATGACATATTCGTAAAATGCCTGAATTTCTGACATGGTGACATTAATAATAATTTGATGTTAATATGTAAATTAAAATTTACCGTATCATCTATTAACAAAAAAATATAAATTTCTATAAAATCAATATATGCTCTGAAAGAGATATAATTTTAAGTGCAAAAACTAATAAAAAAGTTATGTAGAGAGAATTCTCCAGATAATCAGGCATTATAGATGGCAAATGATTCCAACTAATTTCAGGACTATGAAAATGTCAGAATTTAAAGTATATCCACGATCAATGTCAAAATGGTAGAAGTTTTTTATGACAAAAATCAAATTATCTGGTCTTTTTTACATTTATATTGCATTTTGCCAGAGTAAAGTTCGGTGTTCTGGAATCTCTAAATCTGTCTTATTCTGAAATATTTTTGTCCATGCCTGTGTCACCAACTTTTCGCACGATGAATTGTTAGAATTCATACATATATATTTTTTTTTCCTAATAAATTTCTAATCTTGTTGTAGTTAATTCCTGTAATTCTGGCGTCCCGATGCCAATTGGCTAGTGCTGGATCTTTTGTGAGTGGTTGGGAATCCATGTTAATATGTAGGTCCCGGACTAATTAGCCTAAAGTGTGCTCAAATGATCATAGAGATACAAATCAAACCTCTAATCCTGGTAAAGCAGCTGTTTCTGCAATGGTCATTGGAACGTGGAATTTTAACCTTAGATTTCTATCTTAATTATTATTATCTCTAATTTTGTAGTTTAAAAATTAGTAATGTTGTGTTTTTAGTTTATTGCCGTTATATATATATATATATATATATATGTGTGTGTGTGTGTGTGTGTGTGATTTACTGGATTTGTTACAGTAGTAAAAAAGAACGAAGAATACTAAAACTATAAGAAATCAAAAGAAAATAACGTCCACAAACACTAATTTTATTGCCTGTTAGCCTGTTACATGAATAAATTTCTTCTAATCAACATATTTCAATTCCTTCTATTAGCTCACACTCTCTATATATATCTTGTTCAAATTTTTAATCGTTAATAAAATACTTTTTTATTCATCCACTCAAGTTCAAATGCATTTTTTTAACTTGTTGTGGATGACACTTGATGTTAATACAGTTTTTCAAATATTAATTCAGTGATTAAATTTAATCAATTAATTTTAGTTTCTTTTAAATTTAAGTTGCATACATCTACCAGAAGGTGGCGCCAGATAAACTTAAAAAATGAATGAAAATTATTTATAGGACTTTCTGTAATATAGTGAAAAAAAAAGTTAGAACTGACTCTAAATTTTTTTATATTAATTGTTTAATATTTAATTTCTTATTTCTAAATGAAATTTAATAAAAAAATAACATTTTTATAACTATGAAGTGAACAAATATATTGCACTAATATAAAAAATACAACACTTATTTAAATTAAATGTATCAAAAATCACATTTATTTAAATGAGAAGTATGATTTTTTTAATATTGAAAGCCCCGAAATCATTATTTTAAATATTATATATGATTATTATTGTAATCACATAAAACTATGCTCTTAGGTTTGTTTGGAATATCCATTTATTCAATTTTTATTAATCGTGAGCGCTGTTAAAAATTATTTGAAAATAAGATACATACTTTTTAATATGAAATTAAAGAAAAACTTAATTGTAGAATATAAAACGCAAATTTCTTGTATTTATTTAGTTTGTAAAAATTTTTGAAAAAGTAGTTAATGAGAAAAAACGAATATAAACGTAATTTAAAAATGTTATAGGATCTTTCATTTATTTAAAAAAAAGTTGACTGAGATTTTTATCTCTAACATACACAGTATTATATGCCTGTACTTAAAAAAAAACGTTGTTTACAGCATAAGAGGTAAACTTTATTTTATTTCTTAAAATAAAGGAAAGTAATTATTAAAAAGAGAAAAAACTAGCGTTACTTTTGAAAAATATTTTTACTGCTTCATTTTGTTTTCTTTTGTATAATTAGCTTTCTGGCTAAATATTTTGGTTATTAAGAATTTTATTTATATATATATATATATATATATATATATATATATATATATATATATATATATATATATAACATCTTAAAATATTCATGATGAGAAAATTCATTCGGAGAATTAATTTAATTGCAACTTATTTTCTAATGTGTTTTTTTTTTTTTTTTTGAGATAATGTTTTTTTCTATATAAAAATATATTTCATTAATATGTGTAATGTTTAAAAAATTTAATTTTTTAATATTTTTAAATTCAAACTATTATTCTATTTCATTTGTTTTTAAAATAGTCTAGTCTCAAAAACAAAAATTTTATTTTTAATTTTATAATGTCCTGAATTTTTCTTTATTCTTTAAAAGTTCTAATTTCACTCATTGTGAGCACAAAAGTTGGACAAGTGCATAATCATTAATATATACATTGAGAAGATTTTATAAAATATTCAAAATAAAATTACCCCAATAATATTCAGATTAAGGACTGCAACTGCCAATGAACGCCTGTTTTTTAAAAACTGTGATGAATCAATTTTTGAAGACATGGAAGCGATTGATTCGAAAATTTCTATAGATATGAACTTTCCATATACACACCAGGTTCGTTTAAAATTAAGGACACGCCATGAATCAACATAGACTGATCGAAAATCCAATCACATTATATTCTATCGATTAACAAACGCCAATAGTTAACAGCTCATAATCAGACACGCTCGATACTATTAAAACTGTATATAAATAGTGTCTTTCCCCTATGTATATATATATTTTTCAAAGTTTGTGCGTATGTATGTATCCGCCTATGCATGGCCTCAATTCTGTAATTTACATTTGGGCCTTCACCAAAAGTAGCAAAGCCAGACATATTTCTAATCAAATTTTCACATCAACTCAACCTGACCAGTTTTCATTAAAAATTACAAAATTAGGTTTTTCTTCCAATTTGGTGACTTTGATGGTTAGAGTATTTTCATGGTAGACATTATTTTTGGACGCTCACAGCTGTTGACAGACAAATTTATGTAAAATGAGTAGAATACAGGTAGAATGGGGTGGATACAGTATGAGAAAAAGAAAATTATTGATAGGGGTTGTAGAAAATATTTTTATCACACTGGTTTTGTCACACTCGCATGGTTCTTTTTATTAAATTTGCAATGCAGCCTAAGGAAAGAAAAAAAAAACTATTCAGAGACTTAAATTGATTCTAAAAAGAAGAATTCACACATATATCTATAAATACTTTTAGATATAAAAATACAAATACAAATCGGAATGAACCTAATAGATCGGAAAAAAGTCAATGTTGGAGAGCTGTAAAACGAATAAACTGCCTTGAACAGATGTGAATCTAAAAAGTAATTTTCCTTTTATTTTCGAACTGGGTAGCACCGAGCTATTTTGCGCTAGTAGATACTTTAAGATTGTTACATTTTAAATAATTTATAAGCTTTTTAATGACTTTTAATTTATTTATATATAATCTCTGAGGTAATGAATCAATTTTGCCCTTAATTTGGTACTTTTAAAAATTCTATTGTAATTTGAATCATTACAATTTTTTTGTGCGTAAGCATTTTATTGTATACTTGCTGAAATAATTTTTATTATTTTGCAGAATTGCTAAATAGGCTTCAGTCAATTTTCTTTCAAACAAACTGAGAAAACTATTCTTGTTGACCTAATCATACATAATAATCAATCTCCTTTTCATGGCTTGGTCTTTTTGTTAAAAATTATCACTTCATAATAACAGTTTCCTTTTAGTGATTTAATAATTCATCATTTAAAGTTGATGATTACTAAATTAGCTTCTGCACCATTTCAATGTATATATTTTTTTGCTATAGGCTTTAACAATTTCATTTTCACATCTAAACCTTAAAGCTATCGATGTCACCTGACTTTCCAATGAAATTTTTATTTGGTTTGTTAGATACAATACATTTTTGTCAAGATTCAAAAGTTGTGAATGGCTCTCTTCTTCAGCTAATTAGCCATTAAAGCTCGAGTCTGTTATCAAAAGTGGGTAAATCATTAAGGACTTTTTCATAATGCTGAATGGCATTATGTCGTTAAGATTTGAAATCGAGATCAGTATAACAAAATAATAAGAAATATGTTTGCAAATAATTGCACGACAAAACTAAATTCCAAAAACTTTTAATTAGAATTTTGGTTGCTGTTAAATGAAAGTCATCATAACTCGAGAATGTGTTTCATTAAATAAGCCTTTTATTTAAAACATTTACTTTTAATTTATTTTGCTCTGAATTCAACCCCTCTTATATTTCTATTTTTTTTTTTATTTTTCTCGTTGATTAGCAGCCAATGCCTGTTCTAAAAACGCTAATACCCCATGAATAGAAACACAAAATTTCTCCAAAAGTTAGATTACGTTGGTAATCTCTTAAATATTTAAAATATTTCTAAATGCTTTAAACAATTTTGGATTGAATAATATAATAATTTCTTATTCGTTAATTAATTAGAATCTAAGTGCATAAAATTATATTCTTTTTTATGAAGAAAATCACATTTTTTTCAAGAAGTATTTTCAGATAATAATGTCTGCAAGTGTTCTAATACGTCCTCTTTCTTTAATGAAGAATATTAGTTTGTTTTACAATTTAATAGCTCAATCTAAATTTCTATCTCTGGTTTCCATAAATTAATACTATATTTATCATCCTGTAATTGATTCACTAGAGTGAATTTCCTCTAAAAAAGTACTTCAAAGAATGTTACTAATTCATCTGATAAATAATGATAGATACTATTCCGAAAAGCCAAAGTTTCAATATCCCAAAAGATATCTCAAGATTTCTGTGAAAATATGGATATATGCTATGCAGGAACCTATTGATTTTGTTTTTGCTACTGAAGAGAATGCAAATTGGTTTTATTTAGTTTTAAAATCTTTTTACTAAATAGCATTTGTATTTCTTTAGAGGGTCATTTGACATCCAAGCCTTTACTTGTTTAATTTTTAATAGGTTTGGAAGCCTAATACCCTAATAGACAAAAAAAAGTACATCTTATTCGAATTATTCTTAAATACATCTCAAAAAATTGCAAATCTTTATCAAAATAATTTTGGGAAATTGTGGATTAGAGGGAGAAACTTTTGTTTAATATTTATTTTTAATGCATAAATGTAAAGAATATAAATATGCATGAGTTTTATAAAAAAAATATCATTCCTGTAATTTTATAAGCAATTTTTGTAAGCATAATTTACGTTCACTAACGTATTGTACCTTGATGATTAGTGTCGTAATTAGGAATCTAAAATTGACATCTGATTATATCTTAACTTATCATTGTTATTTTGGTTGATGTTTAAATATTGCTGAGGAAGAAAAGAGGATAAAGGAAGGTATTCGAAATACTATAATGTTAGTTTATTAAGATTAATCTATTTAGTTTTAAATAAAATAAAACAATTATTTATTTTGTTTATTTTCGAAAAAAAAAATACGATTTATTTTATTCAAAATCCCTGTGCTTGACAAAAAAATCGATTTCGTAGAACAGATTTGTATATACATTTGAAAGCGTTTCCTTCAATATTACATAGATTGAAGCAATTTGGCTTTTCAATTTCTTCTAATAGAAGCCTGATATTTCATTATTAAAGCATTGATACATTTGCCTTTCTACATCAAAAATAAAGAATCAGTTGATATAACAATAATCATAATTTGCACTTGTAGCTAAAAGTTAAAGAAAAAGAAGGTTATGTTATTTTTTTTTATTTTATCGATAAATTTATTTTATAAGAAATCATACATAAATAAATATCAGATGAATGCATTATTTATCTGAAGTAAAACAATCTCCTTTTTTTTCAAGATTACAAACATTTCCATGACGTTGAAGTAAGTGGGAAAATAATAATTAATAAAAGAAATCTTTCAACTAGATTTGGATTAATAGTTACAAATGTTATCAAAAATTATACATTTAAACCTAACACTTTGAAGTATAGTAAAGTATTGATACAATGTTAAATTAGGATTCTTTAACAGTTGTGTGCAGACTTGGACCATTTATTCCGCTAACAACCTGCCACATACTCGACGTCATTAACTCCTCATTTCTTCGATCATTTTCTCCTTAAAAATTATCTCTCAAGAAAAGTAGAAGAGGGTAACCTTCTGCGTGGGCCCCTTCTTGAAAAGAAGATGAGTCACAGCACGAGTGCCGTGCACGCAGAGGGAGGGGGGTGGGAACAGGGGGGCAGGCAAGTGGGAGGGCGAATGCAAAAAGAACAAAAAGTCAAATTCTAAAAAGGAAAGAGGGGAATATTTGTTAGACGCTCCAGGTTTATTAATCACTACAGAATGGCATGCAAGGAGAATTTTTCCACTGGAATGATTTTTTTCCAAAAGATACTTCTTTCTTTTTTAAGTGGAGAGGGCTGCTCACAAAGGAGTCCATCCTTCTCTTCAAAGCGCTAGTTCACTAATTAATAAGGTGTGAACTATGGCAACATTTGTAATACTTCAAAAGTATAAGTAAGCGATGATTGCAGCTCGTTTCCACGTTAAAAAGTAAGTGATTATGGGATTGTTAGTTTTACTGCGAGTTATTTAATGCTGATATATATATATATATATTGTTTTGTGAAAAATTAAACTACTAAAAATTAATTTATTGTCAAATTAAAGCTTTTTTTTTTTTTTTTCGATTTTCCAGAAGTACCTAATTAACTAATTTTTTGTTTCTAAACGTAATTGATAAAGGAAACGCCAATAATAATAAGAAAAATAGATTTTAAATAAACATTAATCTTAATTATTCACATTTACTCGCAAATTTTAGAATATTTGTATTGTTATTACTTTATTCAGCCAATTGGATTTTTAATCTGTTCTGTTTAATATAATATAAAATTAAAAAATGTGAATAAAATTACAAATAAACTCGGATCAAAAGTAAAACATTATTAGATTGTGGTTATTCTATCCAGGTTTTTTAAACAAAATTTTATTAATGAAATAAAGGGGAAAATAGTTTTATAATTAGATAACGTATTGTGCATTAGTAGCTGGATGTTTTAACAATTAAATGAATTAAAATATTATAGAATATTTACAATACAAAGAATATCACAACACAAATAATCGTATCAATTGATATATTTTTATATAACTAGATTGTATAGTTGAAGACAAATGGCCATCATAGACTACTTTTATTTTTGTATGTCGAAAGTAAGTAGAAATATCATCTTCATTAGCATGAGAATATTACAAGAATAGATATAAAGGTCCAAGAATACACACGATGATTGGAACCGACACTGATAAACGGATATGAGGAATTAATATCCATTAATCCTGTCTTTCTCCGCCTGATTTGTTGCTTTGAAAGATGATTAACAATTTGTTCTTCTCATAACGGTTGACAGTACTCGCTCTTCATGCATCGGAATGATTGTTCAGGGAATTTCTGTGCTGTCCGATGAAAATTACGCTACATAAGTCAGAGATAATCTAATAAGAAATTTAAAAGGGATAACTCTGTATCTTCACCATTTGTTATAAGGTAAGTTTTTTTGATGATATGTGTATATACACTGAAGTGACAAAAGTCATGGGATACTCTTAATATCGTGTCGGCCCTCCTTTCGCCCGGCGAAGTGCAGCAACTCGACGTGGCATGGACTCAACAAGTCGTTGGAAGTCTTCTCTGCAGGGAATATTGAGCCATGCTGTCTCGATAGACGTCCATAATTGTGAAAGCGTTGATGGTGCAGGGATTTTGGGCACGAACAGACCTCTCGATGATGTCCCCATAAATGCTCGATTGGATTCATGTCGGGCGATCTAGGTGGCCAGATCATTCGTTGGAATTGTCCAGAATGTTCTTCAAACCAATCGCGAACAGTTGTGGCCCGGCGACATGGCGCATTGTCATCCGTAAAAATTCCATCGTTGTTTGGGTACATGAAGTCCATGAATGGCTGCAAAGTGATCTCCAAGTAGCTGAACATAAGCATTTCCAGTCAATGTTCGGTCCAGTCGCACCAGAGGACCAAGTCCATGCCATGATAAACAGCCCACACCATTACGGGAGCCACCACCAGCTTGAACAGTGCCTTGCTGACAGTTTGGGTTCATGGCTTCGTGGGATCTGCGCCACACTCGAACATTACCATCAGCTCTTACCAACTGAAATCGGGACTCATCGGACCAGGCCACGGTTTTCCATTCATCTAGGGACCAACCGATATGCTCACGTGCCCACGAGAGTCGCTGCAAGCGATGTCGTTCTGTCAGTAAAGGCACTCGAGTCGGTCTTCTGCTGGAATAGCCCAAGAAAGCCAAATTTCTCCGCACAGTTCTAACAGACAAGTCCCTTGTACGTCCCACATTGATGTCTGCGGTTATTTGACGCAGTGTTGCTTGTCTGTTAGAATTTACGACTCTTTGCAGACGTCGCCGGTCTCGGTCGTTAAGTGCAGGCGGGCGACCACTGCGCTGTCCATGGTGGGATGTTATGCCTGAAATTTCATACTCGGCACACTCTTTGACACAGTGGATCTGGGAATGTTGAATTCCCTTACGATTTCCGAAATGGCATGATCCGTGCGTCTAGCTCCAACTAACATTCCGCGTTCAAAGTCTGTTAATTCCCGTCGTGCTGTTATCATCACGTCAAAACCTCTTATTAATAACTTGAACAGAAATGAAAGCTCTGCGAAAGCACTTTGCGCAGCTGTAACTGCTATTTAGCAGTTACTGCCAAAAGAAATAGACGGAGCACAGCATCAGACCTGTCTCTGTCAGATCTCTTCAGTTACCGGTACGACAGTTTCAAGGCAGACCGTGTACAGACGCTTAGGGCACATTGGTCTATATGCTCGTAGGCCTGTCAGATGTGCTCCACTTACCGCCCAACTCACTGTCGCCTGCGATTAATCTGGAGTAGAGTGCATGCATTGTGGACACTGCAACAGTGGTCTTGTGTGATGTTTTCCGACGAGTCCAGGTTTAGTTTGCAGTCTGATTCTCGCCGGACTTCCATATGGGAGAGCGCCAATTACCCGTTACCACCAAGTGAACACCATTGAACGTTACGGTGGGCAGGATGCACGTTTGGGGAGGAATTATTCTTGGTTCCAGAACTGACCTGCATGTTCAGAGTGTAACGATGACAGGCCACATCTATCGGGATGTCATTCTGGAACAACATGTA
>BPLR01017352.1:0-129582 GCA_021605095.1 Caerostris extrusa
CCTCAGATTCGAATCCCAGCATAGCGATGTGCATAGAGTTAGCATAGATGTGGTTCGGAATCCACCTTAAACTGGAGGTCCTGGCTCCAAAGCTAACCAGACTATACCAGATTAGGCTGAGGTTGATGGTGGCGGCTTTGTTGTAGACACTATTTCATGTAACGAGGTGACTCGGTGGTGTTTGGGATGTTCCTCATCATATTGTCTCGTTAGTCGGACTACCTAGTGGGAGCTTCCGGGTTTTCTCCCATACGGATTTCTCCATCCCGAGGTTTCTCCCCACCGGCAAATGCAGGGTATTTCCCCAAATATGCCATCATGCATGTTTGACACAGCATCAGATCTTAAATCAAGTATGAAAACCTCAAATGGATAAAAGTAAATCTGTAAGTTCCATAAAATCTGTAAATCTATAAATAATAATAAATATGTAAATTTATATTCCCCTATATCTGTAAATCTGTAACGTAATAAGGAACGCTTTTTGCATCTATTAAAGTTGTTCCCTTATCCTGGTCAAGAACGACTTGTGAAGTGCTTGTTACTGTTGAAGTGTTAAGAAATTAAAATCGTTAAACCTGGATGAAATAGCTACAAAATGAAGAAATACAGTGAAGGGTTCATGATAAGTTACTAGTTTGTCCAAAAAGTAAGACCAGTTCAAAATGCCCGAGGCTTGTGGAATTTCACTTTCTTTTTTCTTTTCTTAGGTTGTTGGTACTGTCCTTAATATCTGTGTGAAATTTGACGCCAAAATATTCATTAGTGTTTGAGTTACATGTGGCTTTGTGAGACGCAAAACTGATTCCGGCGATTCTTGAAATGTCTGAATTAATTGAACAAAGAACTTGCATTCAATTTCGTTTGCTGAAACGTACAGAATGTTGCAGAAGGCATTCGGTGAGCATTCCTATGACGGAAAGAAATGTTTAGAAAGTGGTATAAACAGTTCAAAGAAGGCAGAGTAAGCGTTGAAGACGAAGAGCCCTCAGTCGACCATCCACATCAACCGACGACGCTCACATCCAAAAAAATTAAAGATTTTCGCCTTGCAAACCGTCGATTTACAATTAGAGACCTTGCTGATGATGAAGTGGAATTTCAAAAGGATCGGTCAATTCCAGTTTGGGCCTCAAACATGTCAAATCTCAATTGGTACCGAAAATACTGAATGCGCCAGCTCACACTGCATTGATTCTTCTTCGTGACTTTTTTGCCAAAAATGAAACTCGCATCGTTCCACAACCACCGTATTCACAGCGTGCGACTTCTGGCTATTCCTAAACGCAAAAGACCACTCCGGAGACACCGTTTTGTGTCTATTGAAGAGATTCAACGTGAATCGCCGAGCGCTTTGTAGGCCATCCCTGCCGATGACATTTTTCAGCATGCATTGAGGATTGAAAAAAAAAGTTGGCATAAGTGCATTGTGTCCAGAGGGAATTACGTAAATTTGAAGGCGATGAAATTAATTTGGAAGAATGAATAAAGAATTTTTGAAAAAAAAATAATTGGTCTTACTTTTCGGGCACACAGTAAAAAAAAGTAGAAAATTTATACAGTAGAAATTATTTTGTCTTTGAGGAAAGTATGAACAACAATGATGCATATGTGTTTCTCATTTGTTCAATAAAAATCGCATGAAATTCTAGATCGTAGATCTGAAATGCAAAATATTTTCTAAGTACGTATTACATAAATTTATTTCTATAGTTGATCATAAATACAACTCATACTAATAAAAGTAATTGAAACCCATTTATGAAAAAAAGGGAAGACTACAATTTGATGTAGTGCAAAATTTCAAAACTAATGGGAAAGACTCAAGCATTCTGGCTATTACATCATTTACTATACCGAAACTTTACTGAGAGAAACATTGTCCTGCCAACGTTTGCCAAGTCAATAAATAGTCCACCCGATCTCATATATATCCTGAAACTGGAGTAGTGACCGTCCTGGGTGGGTTGACGTCACCGGTACTCCCCCTTCCTTCCCGCCAAACAACCTCAGGTGTGAGACCGGACTCATTTATTGATCACCGTCCTTCTGATGAAATCCCGCACACAGGAATAACTCCTTTGCAGGACTGAACTGTTAATAACTGACACGCATCCATGCGTGCTATTGAACTTGGGAGTTGGGTTGATGCATTTTTAATAGATTTTTTAAACAGAATAGATTATACAGATGGATACAAACTGGTTGGAAATTTATGAAACATGCGAAAAGTAAAAAAAAAAAAAAATCTGTAAATAAACTTTCAACAATTCATTCATATAGATGTTTTTAAAAGTGAATTGTCATGGTAATCAAAATTTCAAAAAATTCAAGATTAAAAGGGTTTGAAATCTCAAAATAATGGGAAGAAAAGCCCTTTATTATTCATATCAATAACGATAGTCATAGAAATTGCTTTTGTTGAATAAAAACTATATATATATATATATATATGTAGACTTCTCTACCAGTCTAGCAAATGTTTAACGACAGAGGGATGCATCTACGGGTGTATTTCAAAGCGAAATAAAGAAGCGTTGTTTTTCTCAACAACATCTTCAAGATATTATATTTACATCGATATTTACATTAATTGTTAAACATTCACAATCATTTTCTATCGCTGATTGACGCAGCCTTGTCGCCTCCTCTCTCGTGTCAGCTAGCGTTCTCCTTTTCGCGCTCAACTACGGGGTCTCTTCCAGAGCCAGAGTCAAAGTCGAATACTGCCACTACATGGCAAAAGGTTGGTTTGAAAGAGACACAGTCTGTGATGTGTTGCCATCTGGTGATTAGCAAGCAAACAAATCCCTACATATATATATATATTGCAGTCATAGGATGCATTTTAATATCATATGGGATCTCCTTTTCCCGATGAAGAGTAGTAACTTGACGCGGTATTGACTCTAGTCGTCTGCAGTTCCATGAAGAATTATTTAGCTATGCTATTTCTTCTTCTTCATTGGCCGCAACAGCCCCATGGTGGACCAAGACCATCTGTATGCTGGCAGATTTCGGAGACAGGAGATTTTTTTTATTGGGTAGTGTTGTCACACCTAAGTCTAATACTCTAGAGTCATATTAGACCGAGAACTGATGTTTAAAGGGGATTCCAAACCACTGCAGACTTCCATGGCACCTCCGGGACTCGAACCGAAACTTGAGCCACCGTGGGCCAGAATGCTGCTTCTTCAGACATCCGAAGCGAGAAAGTGTTTCAAGTGTAGGATGGGCACGAACTGAGTTTTTAGTCATGTCTCATATGTATTCGATGTGATTCAATGTCCAGGTAGACAAATTGTTAGCTAGAATTGTCCAGAATATTCCTCTAACCAATTAGGAACGATTTTGGCATGCTCATTGTCATCTTGAGAAAATCCATCGTTGTTTGAGTACATGAATGAGTGCAAATGGTCTCTAAGTAGCAAAAAAACGTAACAATTTCCAGTCATTTATGGGTTCAATTTGACCAGAAAATCCAGTCTATGTCATGTAAAAACAACCCACAGCATTCTGGAGTCACCACCAGCTTGAATAGTGCCTTGTTGATAACTTGGGACCCTTCCTCGGGGTGGTCTGTGTTCCACTCGAACTGCACCATCAGTTCTAACAATTGGAATCATGACTGGCCAAACAACAGTTTTCTAAGCATCTAGGATCTAACCTATATGTTCACGATCAACAGTGGTCTTTAGTTAATGGCCTGTTGTTAGCAACAGCACTAAAGTCTGGTCATTTGTGGTCATATTCTATCATAGTTTTACTACCTTCACGGAGACGTCTGTGGTGTTAGGTGCTGTTGGGCCTGAACAGCTAGCGCTCTGGCGCTCGGTAGGTTCGGGTTCCGAATCCCGGCGGTGTCATGGATGTTTGTAGTGGTCGGAATATTCCGTAGGTCCCGGTCTTCTATGACGCGTCACGGAGCAGAAGTCAGACTTCTTCCACGGGTTCTCCATCAGAACAGAACTGCATCCATCTTCCCTCCTTCCATGAGGGGATAACAACATAACAAACACATTGTTCTGTTAAATAACACTGCTTTGCTTGTCTGTTAACACTGATACCTACACTGATTGTTGCTGTTAAATGGCACTGTTTTTGCTTGTCTGTTAACACTCGACTACTCTACACTGATTGTTGCTGTTAAATGACACTGCTTTGCTTGTCTGTTACCACTGACTACTCTCCACTGATATAGCCATTAAGTAGATTCAGTCGGCCACTAGGGTTGTCCATGTTGAAAGATAATGTCAGAAATTACATATTCTTGGCCCACTTTTGACCCTTTTGTGGATCAAGGAATATTGAATTCTTTAACAATTTCCGAAATGGATGCCCCATGCATCTATCTCCACTAGCAGTCAGCTTTCAAATACGTTAATTTCCATAGTGCAGCCATAATCATGTCACAAAAACTTTCACATTAACCACTAGAATAAATGAAAACATATTGCTCATTTGCATATAGCAGCCATCTACATATTATTACTATCTTCTGACTTTAGCACTCTAATATATATAACACGGGCTGACACATAGATGGCGCTACTAGTGCTAAATCCATATGATTTTTAGTTAGCCCCCTAACCTTCAAAAGACACGTATAAATTTGACAGCTGTTGCACTATTAGTATGTGTGAGTTATAGCATTTTTTAGTGTTCATCACGTGCAGTCCACTTCGGCTGACTGTCGATTGGACTCCGGTGCGAAATGATGGAGCCATGTTTCATCCATTGTCACATATCGACGCAAAATTCGGGTTTATTACGATTGAACAGCTCCAAACATTGCTTAGAATCATCAATTCGTTGTTGTTTTTGGTCGATTGTGAGCTCGCGCGGCACCCACTTTGAACAGAGCTTTCGCATATCCAAATATTCATTCACGATATGTCCAACACGTTCCTTTGATATCTTTAGGTCTCAGCTATCTCAATCAACTTCACTTTACGATTATCAGAAATTATTTTGTGGACTTTTTTGATGTTTTCGTCGGTAACAGTCTTTGGGGCGTCCACTTGCATCGTTCGGTGCTCATTTCGCCTCGTTTAAATTTAGCAAACCACTTTCTTACGGTTGATTTTCCTAGTGCAAAGTCCGAATAATTTATCAAGCCAAGCCTTGGCTTCAATAGTATTTTTTTTTTTTTTCGCCAAAAGCAATGCTTTAGTATTTTTATCCATTTTTTTTCAAACTAACAAAAGTTGCTTCACTAAAAATGGTATAACTCACATACTAATAGTGCAACAGCTGTCAAATTTATACACGTGCCTTTTGAAGGTTAGGGCTAACTCAAAATCATGGATTTAATCCTAGTAGCCCATCTATGTGTCAGCTATGAACTTTTGAACTTTTTCATCCTAAGAGCAGCCTGTTATATATATATATATATATAACAAGAAATTTTTCTGCCTCTCTGTATTATATAAAATATTTAACTATAAAATTTAGAAATTTTTAAAAATTTTTACTATAAAATTTTATTTTTTACTATTTATTTTTTTTAGGTGCGTAATCAAAACTATGAAAATTTATAATTGATTTTTTTTTTTACTCTAATACTTATTATTGGCGGCCTGATGGCTAATTGGCTAGCGCCTTTGTTACCACTGTAATCTGTGGTAATCTTGGCACCGCTGGCTGTGGCGTGGATGTTTGTTCGTGGTTTGGAATCAACGTTAAACTGTAGGTATCGGAGTAATTAGCATGAATTGTGCCTAAATGACCAGAGAGACAGTTGTATTGTATTATGTTAAAAACATTTACAAATGGCAAAGGACATCACAGATTTAAGTGCGTTCTTATTCACCTTATTTATAAATGTTGTTGTTTGTTGTATTCCACTTGGCTAACCAAGCCCACGAGCCCATACGTACTCATTATTGAAGGGAAGGAAGCAGCTTCTGTTGCGATGGACACTCGTAGGTAGAAGTCTGACTTTGGCTCCGTGGGACGCTCTTACAGTCATAGGAGACCGGGACCTACGCTTTAAAGTGGATTCCGAACCACTACAAACATCCATGGCACCACCGGGATTTCGAACCCGAAACCTGTGGCACCGAGGGTTAGACACTCGGACATTCAGGTCCCAACCCAGGTGTCACCCACCCAAGTACTGACCGCGCCCAATGATGCTTGACTTCGGTGATCAACGAGAACCGGTATATTCAGCATGGTATGGCCGTTGGCTTATTTATAAACACATACAAGAAAAGACCTAATATCATGTGTGAAGAAAAAAATATTTCCAGAATAACATTTCCAATCTGGAACTATTTTTGTACAAAGTAACAGTATCTATTTTGTATGTGGTCGTAGCGCTTGAATTTGTTATTTTTATTTTCACAATTAAGATGTTTTTGGCACTAGCGATTAATAGTTTTTTAATGTATAGTTTTCATATTTTTGTCTGCCAATTTTAAAATCGATGTTAGCATGCATTATTTTCATTATGTTTACCAAGCTATCTCTTTGATTTAAAAATAGTGAGGGCATGGAAATAAAGAATGTTTTTATTTTCTGTCCCCAAGAAGCGACATGATAGTAAAATTAATAAAAACTAGTTAATTATCTATTAATAAACAATTCTAGTTAACGAATAATTTCAATAATAAATAAAAAGTTTTTATTGGCTATTTGCTTATATTCAAAAAGAAATATTTTTATAGCATGCTCTACTGATGTGTTAACTACTTAAAAAAATATTCCAAGTTATTCACATATCGTCCATGTGAATTGACGAAACTTTTCAAAACCCAGAGTTATTTTTTTTTATCGATTTAAATACAATCACTACGAGATTACTAAATTATTTCTATGTATACGTAACACCATTTTCTGAATTTAACGTGCTTAATATTAATAATTAATCATTTTTATTCTATGAAACAAGAAATCCATACATTTATGGCAAACTTTTTTCATCAATAACTCATTATATTATGTAACGTGCGTAACAAACATTAGTTGTTATGCGCCAGTATTGATTATAACGTCGAGCTAATAAACAATTTATAATTATAGTTGTGTTATATTTTGTTTAAAAGACTACATTGTTAAAAAAACACAATGTATATCCCATACCTGGGCCGAGTGGCTAGCGCTCTGGCGCTCGGTACCACAGGTTTCGGGTTCGATTCCCGGCGGTGCCATGGATGTTTGTAGTGGTTCGAATCCACTTTAAACCGTAGGTCCCGGTCTCATGATCATAGAGCATTGCGGGGGCATTGTTACTCCGTGGCTTATCTTCAAGCTACACGCGCCCTCTGATTAATGCAAAGTGAGTAACGTCTGTGCAGCGCTTGCCTTAAGGCATCCAAGACCAAGCTGTCTAAGTGTTTGCCAGCTGCATTAGAAAGAAAAAAAAAAATATATCATACCTATTTTGTTTTAAACATGAAATGATAATTTTTTATTCAAACAAAAAATATTTGTTTCATAGTTATTTTAAAAATACTTTTTCTTATGACATTTTATTTTCTGCATATGCATTAATTTGTTCTTTTATTAATATATAATAATTCTAAAATTCTAAAAAATAGAACAAATAAAAATTGTGTTTCTGAAAATGCAATTTTTATTTACAGTTTTTGAAAACATTTGATAATTTATTTTTCAAAAAATTGCCAAAATAAAACATGAGCCAAAAATCATATATCTATTATAAAAATAATTACCAAAAATCAAAAAGAATAGCCAAAGCTTTCAATAATTATCGGAAACTTTGATTATTCAATTATCATTTGAAATTAATTATCATATCATTTGTCAATTTTATCGAAATTATCTTATTCAATTCATCTTTTGAAAACAATGTTATAAAAACCATTTATATCCCTTTATTCATTTACATTTTATAAAATATTATGAATGGTAACATATCACGTTTTTGCATCATATTTTTATAAGATATGTTGTAAATAAAATAATGATCATGCTATCTTTTGTTCTTTTTTATAAAGTACTTTTTTAAAAATAATTTATAAGACCTCCATTCATAGCATTCGACTTGCCACATTACTGAAAAACGCTGTAAAAATTTCATTCATTTAAAACATGTTTTAGAAGTACAATTCCTTCAATTATTCATAGTTTTTAAAAACATGTTATAATAACATCTTTTTTTTTTTTATAGAAATATATTTTCGAAACATTTGAAAAAAAAAAATTATCATGTCCAATTAGGAGATAAATCAATTCCATATGAAAATACAACTGAAAATAAATATAAAACAAATTTCAATATGTAATTAAAAATAAATGAAAACATTCACTTGAAATGTTATGAAATATTTTTTGTTTCGATACTTAATAAAATTCACTAGAAAATATAGAATTAGGCAAATCGTATTAACAGGGGGACTGAAAAGTCAATAGACTGACACCTAGATGGAGCTACTAGTATTAAATCTATATGATTTTTAGTTAGCCCTAACCTTCAAAAGACAAGTGTATAAATTTGACAGCTGTTGCACTATTAGTATGTGAGTTATAGCATTTTTAGTGTTCATCACGTGCTGTCCACTCGGCTGACTGTCGATCGGACTCCGGTGTGATATGATGGAGCCCTGTTTCATCCATTGTCACATATCGAAGCAAAAATTCGGGTTTATTACGATTGAACAGCTCCAAACAGTGCTTAGAATCATTAATTCGTTGTTGTTTTTGGTCGATTATGAGCTCGGCGGCACCCACTTTGAACAGAGCTTTCGCATATCCAAATATTCATTCACGATATGTCCAACACGTTCCTTTGATATCTTTAAGGTCTCAGCTATCTCAATTAACTTCACTTTACCATAATCAGAAATCATTTTTGTGGACTTTTTTTGATGTTTTCGTCGGTAACAGCCTCTTTGGGCGTCCAGTGCATCGTCCTCGCTGCTCATTCCCCCTCATTTAAATTTCACAAACCATTTCTCTACGGTTGATTTCCCTGGGGTCAAGTCCGAATAATGTTTATCAAGCCAAGCATTGGCTTCAATAGTATTTTTTTGCCAAAAGCAATGCTTTATTAACACACGAAATTCCTTTTTATCCATTTTTTCAAACTAATAAAAGTTGCTTCATTAAAAATGCTATAACTCACATACTAATAGTGAAACAGCTGTCAAATTTATACACGTGTCTTTTGAAGGTTATGGCTAACTAAAAATTATATAGATTTAATACTAGAAGAGCCATCTATGTGTCAGCCTATGGACTTTTCAGTCCACCTGTTACTGTGCAAGTTCTCCAACAAAAATCGCCACATTTTTCTTCCGAAATCGCTAATTTTTAGGTAATTTAGCCTTCTAATACAATATACAATTTACTGTTTATTTCAAAACAATAAATATAAGAAAAACGAATTAGTTAAAATTTAACAATTATTTTTTAAGTTTTAGATAACTTAGCCTTCTAATACAATGTATAATTTACTATTTACTTCAAAAACAATAAATACGAAAAAATAATTAAAATTTAACAATTATTTCTTCAGTTTTAGGTAATTTCGCCTTCTAATACAATGTATAATTTATTTACTTCAAAACAATAAATAAAAAAAAACGAATTAAATAAAATTTAATAATTATTTTCCTATTTGCTAAAGAATTTTAAAAATCAGTCATTTATTGTTCCTAATCATTAAGATATTTATTGTAAATATGTAAGTAATTGTTTATTTTAAGATCATTTATAGTTTTTATAATTTATTGTGAAACTTATTTGGCTTATTGTAAAATGCTTTTATTTTATAAAAAAAGCACTCAAATGTACATTGTACAAAGAAAATTATTGAAATTATCACCAAATTGATAGATAGCTTGGCAGGGTATTTGGCGGTGTTTGCTATCAACATTTTTCGGAGCTACCAGAAACTTGAAGAGAACAGACAGCTATTAACCCAGCTGGAGCAATTAAGGTGAAATCTCTCAGAATCCTCCATCATTTAACAAATCCTGTGAAGGACCCCATAAAATGCTTCCACAGCCTACATTGTGTCTCCAATTTCGTGCAGTGTCTTTAGAGAGTTTTTTTTTTTTTTTCATTTGTGTTTTGTTAGCAATTGATTAAACTACTTCTATTTACTTGCATTTGTTGCTTACGATGATACTCTAGTTCAGAAATTTAGATGAAGGTGTATTATTAAAAAAAAAAACTGCCTTTTTAATTTACTGAAAAGTCCAACGAGACCCAACTGGGTCAAATTTGGTTCAATATTATTTAAAACTCAATGGTCATTTAAAAACGTGAACAAATAAAGATGTCTCGATTTGACTAGTTTGTCGCTCTACGGTCATTAGTGTGCACACTTTCAGAAGTAACTGACTAATTAGGACTTGATTTATTTTTTACATTTTTATGTACACAAGAAGTACTTCACGTTGCATTCATGTACGCCACCGATGCAACGAGTGATAATTGAAGCTCTTTTGCTTACCGTGGGGACTTTCAGAAGTAACTGACGACTTTTTCGTATTATTTGAAAGAAACCCTAGAAAACTCCCATCATTCACACGTAGGGATTGCAATATCGGACCAAAAGTTCAATACCGGTATTCGGTATTTTTTAGATCTTAATACCGGGATACCGGTTTTATTATTGGTAGTAGAAATTTTAGAAAAAGAAAGAAAACACATGTTTTTTATTTGCCAGTTTTATTAGAGAATGTAATTTTCACAAAAAACACTCGAAATGGCAAACCCTCTAATGCTGTCATTTTACTTTGAATTTCATCGAAATTATCTTTTTTTTTTTTTTTTTTTTCAAAATAATCTAAAATCCCTGATAGCTTGGGATTAGAAATTGTGCTTAAGTTTGTATCTCCATCGCAATTAGATTATTTCCTCTTTAACAAATTTGTATCATGTTTCGTTTTTAAATGTGTATGGAGTCCGCTTGTACTTCCTCCATTCACTTTAAAAACTCTTCAACATTTTTTTTACATTGGGCTACCATATTCTTTTTATCATATAAATAATGAAACCAAACCGAAGTATTATCAACTTATTTTTTTTTCTTATTCATTATTATGGGGGGTATTATTTTTAGTATATATATAATAAATCTGAAAAATAGTTTGATCTCTAAAGTATGATATGCCAATAAAATGTGAATAACAAACTCACCAATTAAAAAAAAATATCGCAATATTACACACTTTCTTCACAACTACGACCTTGTTTTCACAGATAAGAATTTCTAGTTTTAAGATAAAAATGGGAATTTCACAAATAAGAATTCTTTAAGAATTTTAAACTTCTAGTAAATACCGAAAATGGTATTTAAACTTGTGAATACCGGTATTACAAAATTGTAGAAATGGCTCAAAAAATACCGGTATTCGGTATCCCCTGGTACTGTAATCCCTATTCACACTTGATGGGATGTCGATGCGAGAACCACAAACGTTATCACATCTACCACAGGGTCCTCTCGTTTTTGAAAACAGCGACTACAACACACTTTATTAGCTAATACCCAATCACATTGACCAGAGATCTACATCATTCTAGACATACAAATTACCACTGGGAATGATACGGATTAGTAACAATTTTTTTTTCCAAAGACTTTTGTTATTTTAACAAGTATTTTTCCACGTCAATATTTTCGCTTGGTGAATAAACTTCAAAAATTCAATTTTCCGAACCAATCCCCATGAGGACGATATTTTGCTAGCGGAAAAATCTTTTACCATCACTTTCGTATTCCACGCAGCTCTACCGAATTGCGAACTCTGCACTTTTTTCTTCGAAATTCTGATTCATCTACATGTTATTGTTGAATATTTCAAGTCAGTGATTCGTGAACGTTTCTGAAGCGTCAGCCTTCCATGGGCAATCACGAAAAATTTATTTTCCTTGTGTATTTACTCGATAAAAGTATAAAATTCCTTTTTAGTTTTTGCAGAATTAAACAATTATGCATTTTAATCGCTGATTTAATTTATTTTACATATTAAAAGTCAATATAGCTTCTAAATATAGCCTGATAAAAAAAAAAAAATAAAAAGAATTTCGTTCTTTATATTGTAGCACTTTTTCTCACGAGAAGAAGTTTTGGTATTTCATTCCTAGTAGAGAGGAATGTATGTTGTTTGACAAATATATAATAAACCCATTACTCAAAGTTGGCAGCAGACGATCTTTATTGTGAATAGTTATATTACATGCAATTAGAGTTTTGTATTAATGAGAACAATCTTTCACTCAAATCTGATAGCAGATATTCAATATCATGGATAATGAGACCTCATTATTATGAAATTAGCGAATGTCTGTGCGACCTTCACAGATCGAAACAACTACAGATTGGATATAAATTGTACTATGAGTTGTTCCATCGGGATAGGTTATAGACCACAAGCTGAGAAATGTCTACTCCAATGAGAAGTGACGGAAGCAGCCCCTCCCCCCTTCTCTTGTCGGATTGTCTTGAAAAGAATTTTTTGGTAAAGAAGGGAGGGAGTTCCGCGACGAGTCGACAAGAAGTGTTGTTTTATTTTTTTTCTATGAAGTGACTGAACAAATCGGATTTTCAGCCTGTTTATAAAGTGAGCCTCTTGTGGTTTCGTGTATCATGTCGTGTGTTAATTAAAGTCTACCGCAGACCAATGCATTAATTTCGTCGTAGACTCGAGAACTCTGAAAATCCCCATCCTTGAGTACAATAAAAATTAGAGATATTATCTAATAGGCCCAATAAATCCTTTTTTCAAACGAAAAACCTTTCGTGCATTTTTATTATGTTCCATCCATATCATGACTGAAGTTTGCATAATCACACCAGTAACCAGCAATTTTATAAATTTTCTTTGGTTTCTAATACATTAGTCAGTGTATACGAATACACAATGTGTTACGGAATCTATTTTTGTAGGTCATTAAAAAAGAAGGGAAGTAAAACTTTTAAGAGGATTTTCTGAGAAAAATTATTGAAATCACAGTGTACATGTATACATATATACAATGTATTACAAGAGTCTATCTTTGTAGGTTACTAGAAAAATAGGAGAATCAATCACAGCTTATTGAAATCACGGTATACATGTATACAAATACGCAATGAATTACCGGTGTCTATCTTTTGTAAGTCAATGGGGAAGAAAAGATAGGGGAAGTAAAACTTTTAAGAGGATTTTCTGGAATGAATATCCTATGTTTACTTGTCTTATTACAGAAAATCCAGAAATCTTCAACCAAACAATCCGACTGTTGAAGCAAGTGACAAAAAGTGTCCAAAGAGTCTACTTGTTTTTTAAATATATGACTACAATGCACGCCACCCACGAAATCCAAAGAAGCTAGAATTCTTTACTAATAAACATTGAGGCACAGTCACTAATGTAAATTTGTATCAAACATAAACAATTTGAAACGGAAAAAAACTACACACTTTTAAATATTAAAACCCATAAACGTTCTACTGACATTAAAATACATTGGGGTCTTAAAGATCAATTTCCCTTGGATGTATTTTTACAAACACAAAATAAAAATATACTTAGAAAAGTATTATATTTATTTCAAATAGTATTCAAATTTTAAAAGAGCAATTCTTAACCATTACAAAAAAAAAAAGTTTTATCTGAAAGAATTTCTCAGAGTAAATAAATATTATGTTTAAAAACAAACATTTCTATATCTAAACATCACTGTATGCAAACAAGTAATCGGTATCTACTTTCCAAATACTGAAGAATCCCAAGAGAAAGACCGAAGGTAATATTTTAAAAGGAAAATTTCAAACTGAGTAATTCTTCCCAGAGGTCTTTTAAAACTCATATAACTGATCATTTTCCGTTCCATTTATGACTATTAGCCTTTGCACAAAATGTAAAAATATCGTTTAAAACAATGACATGTCCTGATTAATAGAGGGAACATAAAAAGATTACAACAATAAAAGGGATTTTGTTTATGAAAATAACATCATTTAGATAATGTTACTTGTTAGGATTTTAAATCCCATAGAGATAAAAATTTATTGAAGTTGTTGTTAAAAATTCAATAATTCTATTGGGATTTTTTCGTCCTCTATCCTCAAGCTTTAAAGACAATTGAGAATATTATTATACAGTTCCTTTAGGAATTAAAACCCATTATTTTAACTATAAACATATTATCTAAAGGAAACAGACACATTCATAAGTAAGAAGATTTATTTTAAATTGGCAATTTTTATAACATGTTTCAAATAAAAGTTAAAGTAATATTTTTTTTGGTTAAATAAAATTGTTTAATAATCCAATTATATATTTGATGCAATAAATGATTGAAATTTGGTTAGAGGCTTTTATTGAAATATCTGCAACCGTAACAATAAATAATTTATTAGGCGAATGTTATATACAATATAAAATAATAATAACTAGTAAAATTTCTAATTTGTACTGGTTATTGTAAAGAAAACGCTCCGTTAATTCTTGGAACTTTTAGTAGCTGATAGAATTAAATCACCGTTAATAGTATTTCATTGAACATTTAATTTTAAATTGACAATTTTTATAACATGTTTTTAAATAAAACGTTCTTAAAATAAATTAACATTCACCGATTAAGGCACAGTTACTAATGTAAATTTGTAGGAAACATATGCAATTTGTAGCGAAAAAATACTTACTTTAAATATTAAATCTCGATAAACATTCTACTGACATTAAAATATACATTGGGGTTTTAAAGATCAATTCTCCTTCGAGGTATTTTACAAACATAAAATAAAAAAACATACTTAAAAAAAAAAAATGTTTTATTTATTACGAATAGTATTCATATTTTAAAAGAGCAATTCTTAACCATTACAAAAAAATTATCTGAAAGAATATTCTCAGAGTAAATATTGAATATTTAAAAACAACCATTTCTATATCTAAACAGTGCTGTATGCAAACAAGTACTCGGTATCTACTTTCGAAATGCTGAAGAATCCCTCGAGAAATACTGAAAGTAATATTTTAAAAGGAAAATTTCAAACTGAATAATTCTTCCCAGAGGTCTTTTAAAACTCATATAACTGATCATTTTCCATCCCATTTATAGATATTAGCCTTTGCGCAAAATGTACAATTCGTTTAAAACAATGACATGTCCTGATTAATAGAGGAAACATAAAAAGATTACGACAATAAAATAGATTTGTTTATGAAAAATAACGTCGTTTAGATAATGTTACTTGTTAGGATTTTAAATCCCATAGAGATAAAAATTTATGAATGTTGTTATTAAAAATTCAATGATTCTCAACGGGGATTTTTCGTCCCCTATCCTCAAGCCTTTAAATACAATTGAGAAGATTATTATACAGTTCCTTTAGGAATTAAATCCCATTATTTTAAATATAAACATATTATCTAAAGGGATCAGACACATACATAAGTAAGAGCATTTATTTTAAATTGACAATTTTTAAAACATGTTTTTCAAATAAAAGGTTTGACTAAAAAATTTTTTTAATAATCCAATTATATATTTGATGCAATAAATGCATTACAAAGTTCTATCTTATTGGTTATTAGAAAAAGAAGATTAAAGTTAAAGAGATTTTAAGGACTTTTAGAGGACTTTTTTTAAAAATGAGCAACCGTAATAACAAATAATTTATCAGGCGAATTTGGAATGATAATAACTAGTAGTTTTTCTAATTTAAACAGATTATTGTAAAGAAAAATGCACCTTTAAGGCGCTCATTAATCGTAATTAATGAGCTAATCACAGTTAATAAGTTGCTCATCACCACCTCAGTGGCAGCGTGCACCACTGGTGATCCATAGCATTTGTAATTTTCAGCATCTTGCCTCGTTAGTCGAACTACTACAACTACTACTACTATACCAGATCACACTGCTTAGAGCTGAGTTGCCCCTTTACAGATTAGGAATGATGTGGGTGAGATTGGGGGTATGGACCAGGACCTACGGCTTAAAGTGAATTCCGAATTACTACAAGCATCCATAGCACCGTCGGGACTCGAAGCCGAAACCTGTGGCACCGAATGCCAGACATCCAGCCATTCAGGCCCTTGTGCAGATGGTTCGCCAAAAAGTCATATAGCACCGCTGTCTCAACATCGTAGCTGTCAGAGGAATGTTGAATCCCAACTTTCATAGATTATGACAGGCCGCCTGCATTCCATTGTAAAACATATTTACGGCATAGATTTATTTTTTTTAGATTTTTAGCTCAAAACTGTGAGGACTGAATGTCTAAATGCTCATTTGTGAATATTACAGATTTTTATTAAAAAGTTTAAACATCAACATAAAGTCTTGTGACAAGGTCTTTGAATAGTTTCAAATGAAAGTTTTCAATGGTGCAAGATCCTACAGCCTTCCTAAAAAAGCATTGAGACAGGTAAATCTAAAGATCATGGTGTCCAATTTGATGCTCTTCATTATAATTGCCTCCATTATCTACATAATTGCCTTCAATGAAAACACTATTTTTTTCTTTTTACGTTTTTTTTTTTTAAACAAATTATTAGCAGATTCAAAAAAACATAAACATCTTGTAAACAAAACAATTATAAACGTAGGCTATTATTTATTCAAGAAATTCATAAAGAATGTTGAAGGCGCAAAAAAATGTCTTGCGGCTAAGTCTTCAATAGTTTCATTTGGAATTTTCAATGGTGAAAGATCCTTCAGACGTCTAAAAAAAACATTGGATTTTTTTCCTAATGCAGCTGGCAAACACTTACACAGTTATAGCCTTTGAAGTCCTAAGGTAAGCTAGGCAGCGAAGTTACTCACTTAACACTCCCCAGGATGTGCGTGTAGCTTGAAGATAAGCTACGGATGCGGAGTAACAATACACCCGCTGCGTTCTACGATCATGCTAGACCGGGATCTACGAGTTAAAGGGGATTCCGAACCACAACAAGCATCCATGGACTCAAACCCTGTGGGGCGAAACCGAAACCCAGCCAGAATGCTAGCCACTCGGCCATCAGGCCCCCATTGAAATGGGATAAATCTAGAGATAGTATTGTCTAATGTTGTGCTCCACTCATTATAATAATTGCCCCCATTTCTATTATTATTTTTCATATTTTTAATTGTTTTCTTTAAAATAATAATAATAATCTGTTTGCCAAAAACAAATTATTAGCAAATTCAGAAAATTGCCTGTATATAAACATATAATCCCAACAGAAATTCTTCGGTTGGTATTATGATCGTAGGCAATTATATAGTATTCAAGAAATTCAAAAAGAATTTTTTTTTTTAATTTAAGAGTTAATTATTAAAGAAATATTTGCTTTTAATTATTTGGCCACGTGCACTCATTTAGTGCTATATGAAATATGTTTCTTTTTGTATGCTTTGAACTCTGCTTCATCGTATATAAAAATCATATTTTACGTTAAAAACCTTTTTTTTTTTTTTTTTAATAAAATATTTTTTCAAATGCAAATTAATAGATAAACAGTATGCCTAATTTTCGAAAATTCTATCTGAGATTAAACTAAATAGAATGAGTAAGTCAATTCTTGGAATGTCATTTAAACATTTGTCATTGTCGTTCTTATCAAGAATTCAGCAAGAGAAAATTTTTAAACAATTGCTTCATGTAATTTTAAGCGCAGTGAGTAACCTGCAATCGAATTACAAATTTTATCTAAAAAATACAGACCGTAGTCTGTAATTGTTTTCAAATGTGGATATAGCCAAAGCCTATAATCACATCAATCATATAACCAAATCTTATAAATTAAATTTAAAACAATAATAATAAATAATACTAATAATAACAAATCCTATAAATTAAATAATAATAATAACAATTTACCTATAAATCAAAATAATAATTATATCTATACTACATGACCGATCATCGTTAATAGTAAAAATATTTTAGCGTCTAGGGCGTGCAATTGTTATTTGTTTTTCAATCCCAGGCACTTTGGCCCGAAATCGTACGTCTCTAAAAGAGCAAACTTGTAATAGATTCAGCGTTATCCAGGGTTCACTATGGAGGGCTTTCTGTACTGCACCCATATTATGTTTCTGCAATTTTGAACAGACGTCTCAAATTAGACTTCGAAAGGAAACATATTGTCATCCCGTACTCCATGAAAAAAACGGCCAATCTGCCCTTTGGTATCACAGGCTTCAGGTTCGAATCCTAACGGTGGCATGGACATTTGTGAGTGGTTCAGAATCTACGTTAAAATGTAGGACCTGGTCTAATTATCTCAAAGTGTGCAAAAACTGTCAGTAGAGCGACAAACCAAACCTTGATCCTAACGATTGACTTACCAACTAACAGATTTCTCGTACCATATACGAAATATACCGAACAAATCGGCAACATCTTTTCAGTTTCGAACCAAGCCGTCATATTTAGAAACTATCCCTACGAAAGCTTTCGGCTCGAGATCTTTTATCGGGTTTCTAATCGAGCACCTTTAATTCAGAAACCCAAAGCGTTATCCACCAGGTTACTTCAGTTCCAAAAATTTTAAAAATATATTATTCATTTTTAAAATCAAAATGCAAAGTTGAGGATTATATTTTTGAAGAATTTGAGTTGAGGAATTTATTTTTGGCACGGACTACAAAAACAAATCGTTTTGTAACAATTAATAATTACGTTTTTCATTATTGTAATGATTCACAAACCTGAAAATTGATTTTTTTTTTTTTTTTTTAAGGGGAAAGGGAAATTTAACAAGGATATTGAGCCAAATAAAAACGTAAAATTTATCAACGAAATAAAAAAAAAATGAATTACTACTACTTTCTTCCTCATTACATCTGTCGTTTATAACTTGAGTGGATAGAACTGGATTACCATCGGGATATCCTGCCAACAAGAAATTGAACGCACGTGGAGATTTAGGAAAATTGAAAAAAAAGAAGAAAAAAATAAACTCAATAAATGTCTAAATATTTTTGATTCGCAACTTTAAATTGGTAGTAGTTAATTCTTTCTTTCTTCAATTGCCTTAGTCGTTAATCTCTAAACCTTTAATTAGAATGTTTTTAAAATTCTCCAAATGTTAAGCAATTCCCAAATTCTGAATAAAGTAAAATAATTAATTTTTGATAAAAAATATGTTAAAAAATAATAAAAATATAATAATATAATAAATATAAAAAAAAAAACCCTCAGATTTTAAAATTGTAGGTATCCAGATGTGTTCATTATTTGTTTGCGTATCATAAAGTTTATTATTATAATAAAATATTTTCCCCTGTACAAATAATAGAAAGACATCAATTATGATAATCAAATATTACTTATCACAAACAATGTTTTTTTTTATTGAAAGATTATTTATTTTATTTTTTATTTATTTATTTTTTTAACTGATAGTATATTACTTGAAAGGGCCTCAATGGCCGAGTGGATAGCGCTCTGGCGCTCCGTGCCACAGGTTTCGGGTTCGAGTCCCGGCGGTTTCATGGATGTTTGTAGTGGTTCGGAATCCACTTTAAACCGTAGGTCCCGGTCTTATAGCATCCTAGAGCATTGGGGGGGCATTGTTACTCCACGTTCGGGGCTTATCTTCAAGTTACACGCGCCCCTGTGTAATGCAAAGTGAGTAACGTCCGTGCAGCGATTGCCTTAAGGCTTCCAAGACCAAGGTGTCTAAGTGTTTGCCAGCTGCATTAGAACAAAAAACAACTATTACTTGAAAGATTTTTGAAAGAGAAATAAAGCCTAATTTTGCAAAGCTATTTTCTGATGAAAATGTGTTCATTACTTATTTGCGGAAATAAAGCTTAATTTTACAAATCTATTATCATATAACAGAATATATTTCAAGGTACAAATAATCGAAAAGCATCAATTATAATGATAAAATATCACCTATCACAAGCAATGTTTTTTTTATTTAAAAATTGTTAAAGTTATATCTTTTTTTTTATTTTTTTAACTAAACTTTTCAATATTTTTATTTTATTGATATATTAGTCGAAATATTTTTATTTATTGCGAAACTTTTACTCCAAGTGAAAATGCATAATTTTTTGTTGATACTTCCTAACAGATTGAAAGACGATATCTTCCGCTTATTTTATTTCCGAATCGTTTTTCCAGTTTACAAACTGTTTCAATTCAAATAGGGAAAAAAAATGACAAACGACGATCCATGTCTTCTTGAAAACAGCTTTAAAAGGACTTTCGCAAACGTCTTCCGAAAACGACGCACAACTGTCTAGAGCAGGCCAGGAAATATTTCCATCCTATTTATTTTTTGTTTATTATATCTTCCACTCTCTCTCTCTCTCTCTGAGAAATAAAAAAATACAAAATGTTTCCATGTTCTTTTTAGTAAGAAGAAAGCAGACGATTTTTTTTTAAGAACGTTTATTTTTATTCCTTTTCGAACACAGATTCACTATCGTTTGCTGGAAGAAGAAAAATAAATTAAAAAAATTTTTTAAGTTGTAGGCATCCATATATGTTCATTACTTGTTTTCGAGAAAAAAAAAAAGCCTAATTTTGCAAGTTTATTGTCTTATAATTTATTATTATTATTTATAGTTTATTATCTTCTTATTATTATTGGTATAATAGAAAAACATATAATGATAAAATATCACTTATCATAAGCAATGTTTTTTATTGAAAAATTAGTATTTTTTATTCAATTCCTACTATTAGTTCACACTCTCCCTATATATATCTTGTTCAAATTTTCAATCGTTCATAAAATACTTTTTATTCATCCACTCAAGTTCAAATACATTTTTTTTAACTTGTAGTGGATGACACTTGATGTTAATACAGTTTTTTCATATATTAATTCATTAATTAAATTTAATTCATTAATTTTAGTTTTTTTTCAGATTTAAGTTGTATGTATCTAATAAAGATGGCGCCAGATGTAAGAGGAAAATTTCAATTTTTTTTGTAAAGGACTTTTCTGCAATATAGTGAAAAAAAGTAGGAATTGACTTTAAAAAAAATTTTACATTACTTGCTTAAGTAAAGTTTCCATTTTTTAAATGTTTTTGATAATATATTACTCGAAAGATTTTTATTTATTGCGAAACTTTTACTCCAAGTGAAATTGCATAATTTTTGTTGATACTTCCTAACAGATTGAAAGACGATATCTTCCGCTTATTTTATTTCCAAATCGTTTTTCCAGTTTACAAACTGTTTCAATTCAAATAGGGGAAAAAATGACAAACGACGATCCATGTCTTCTTGAAAACAGCTTTAAAAGGACTTCGCAAACGTCTTCCGAAAACGACGCAGAAACTGTCTAGAGCAGGCCATGAAATATTTCCATCCTATTTATTTTTGTTTATTATATCTTCCACTCTCTCTCTCTCCTTCTGAGAAATAAAAATACAAAAATGTTTCCATGTTCTTTTTTGTAAGAAGAAAGCAGACGATTTTTTTTTTTTTTTAGAACGTTTATTTTTATTCCTTTTCAAACACAGATTCACTATCGTTTGCTGGAAGAAGAAGAAGAAAAATAAATAAATAAAAAAAAGAAAAGCAGAGTTTAAGAGAAAATTGTCCCGATTGAAAACTAAACTATTTGTTTTGGATCCTTCATTAGAAGAAAGGGGAAAAGAGAAAGTGCCGATTTCAGCCGAGATTTGTCATCCACGGGAATCAATTTCCTTCGCCTTCTGTTTTCTTTTTCGAAATTATCGGATAAAACCTCTTTTCTTTTTCTTTTTTTGCTGGGGTTCTTATATATACGTACTAGTTAAAGCCCCCTTTGTTTATCCGGGTGGTAAAAATAGCCGGAGATCCAGTCAATAAATCGGACCCATTAGGCCAGTTAAACGAGGAAGTCATTAAGACGAATCGCAGTCTGGACTTCAGCGGATTGCTCTTTTGTTTTGTTTTCGGGAGGTCAAAATGGGGAAATGAACTTCTTGAGGTCGATACTGTTTTGCTTTTCTCTTCCTAAATGATGACCTTAAAAAACAGAGGTGTTTTTATTTTTGTTTTAAAGGATGAAAAGTATAATTGGAAACACAATTTATCTCATGAAACCTGCTAATTTGTTAAAAATTTCGTTAACCATTAATTCCTTTTACACCCTTTATTTCCTATAGGTGGAAAATATACTCCTATTCTTCACAAAGATTCCATTACCAATAGCTAGGTCTTAGACTAAATGAATATCATCTAACTCAATATTGGTGAAGCGATGCATGCTGACGGCACCAATCAATAACATTAATGACGTACATACTGACGTGTAATAGTTTTATCGTAGAGAAAAAAATTGATAGGCATTAGAAGCTCACAGAAAAGCATAGCCAAAAATGCAGCAAAAAAAGGACACATATGCACTTTATTACACTCAACAAAAAATGCCTGTTTACCACACCGTATAAGCAGGTCCTAAATTACATGTCACAAAAAAGTCACGCACATTCATACTGAGACAGGGCGCCATGGTTTTGAAATCACATTTGGCCATGTTCGTTTTTCGATGCAATTATATGGCGGATCATCCATTCACAATAGCTAGGTCTTAAACCAAACGAATATCAGCTAACTCAGTATTGGTGTAGCAATTTATGCTGATCTCACCAATCAATTAACTTTAATGAGAAAACTGTAGTATGCCGACGTGCAGTGGTCCTATCGTAGAGAATACATATAGGCATCAGAATCTCAAAAAAAAAAATAAAAAAGCACAGCCAAAAATGCCGCAAGAAATGATTACAGAAAAGCAGTATAAAGCACTTTTTATTAGACCACAAAAAAACATACAATAACAGGAACAAACTTAAGACACTATCACAGGAAGATGTTACCACCCCGTATCAACCGTTCCTAAATGACCTGTCGCAAAATATCACACACATTCGATAATGAGACAGAGCGCCATGGTGTAGAAATCACATTTGGCCATATACATTTCTTGATGCAATCATATCACGGGCCATCCATTATCAGTAGTTAAATCTTACATTAAATGAATATCAATTAACTCAGTATTGATGAAGTAATACATGTTGATCGCACCAATCAATAACTTTAATGAGGAAGTCGTACATGTCGACGTACAATGGTCCAATCGTAGAGAACACAGATAGGCATCAAAATCTCAAAGAGAAACAAATCCAAAAATGCCTCAAAAATGAGGACACAAAAGCAGTATGAAACACTTTATTAAACTCATCAAAAAAACCCGTACAATAACAAGAACAAATTTAAGACATCACAGAAAAATTCAAAATTTCGCCTATTGGCATTGATGCACACTTAATAGAGCATCGACTGTCGGACATTTTCAAGGACACCGGAAATCCCTCTGATTACAGTAGCAGCTATGACGTTTTATGCCATCATGTTCGAGGTGAGAATCTACGAGCGTCACATAAGCATTGCCCTTGAATGCAAGAGACGAAAAATCAATAGGATAAAAATTAGGTGATTGAGAGGATCATGAGACAGGCCCACCACCTCTTATCAACCGGTTCCTAAATAACCTGCCACGAAAAAAATCACCTACACTCATTACATAATGAGACGACGCACATGGTGTTGAAATCACATTTGGCGATATGATCTCGATGCAATCGTATAGCAAATCAATTATTCCAATTAGGTAAGTCTTACACTAAATGAATATCAGCTAACTCAGCATTGGTGAAACGATCATATTGATTGCACCAATCAATAATTTTAATGAGGAGGCCATGCATGCCGACTTCCTATAGTAAATTAACACTTATCAACATCCTTCCTTTTTTTCCTATAGTTTAACGTGTATTCCGAACCACTAACAAACATCCATGCCTCCTCCAAGATTCGAACCTGAAGTCTGTGGTAGCCAGAGCGCTAGCCAATCGGCCATCAAGCCGCGATGTAGCATTGAGAAGACTCGATGTTTGTTTTAACTAATCAGTGTAAAAACATCTGGCATGGCGAGGATTTAAGGTTTTCAGGTTTTCTTCCATACGACACTCAAATGTGGGACAATTGTTCCTAAAAGAACAACCTTCTGAAGCGCAGTATCCAACCTTCATCTCCCCATTGGTAGGCTGTTAGTGGCATACATAAATGGGACACCAGAAACGCCGATGTACAGCAATAAAATAAACAAAAAACTCCAACAAATATTTATCTGATTTCAATAAAATAATGAAGCATTTGCGATAAAAATAAGCCATTTTTTATTGAAAATAATCAAATAATCAGTAGAAATTACTGTGAAAAAAATGATTCTATAAATTATCGCTTTATTTATGTAATTGCTTGCATAATAATCTATATAACTGACGATGTTTTCAGTTTCATTAACGCTGATATGCAAGCGCAAATTATCCACTCCATTTTTTTTTTTTTCGATAATATTTTAAGTTAATTAAGAAAAACTCTTTTTTTTTTTTTAAATTACCATCAAGGTAGGGCTTTGCATTTAAAACGTGCACGAAAAAAATAATAATAGGTAATTTATTCGATGGATAATATTCATTTATGAATCAATAATTAAATGCGTAGTATGAGTTCAATAATTAAGCGCGTAGTTTTTGTAGACATTTTTTTTTTTTTTTTTTACTTTTTCTTTTTTCGTTATTTTTCACTCCTGTCCTTTAGTTGAAAACGAGCAGTAACACATCGCACGTAATTACAACAAATCCCGCATTTTCGATATCATTAATCAAATTTGCTACAGAATTTTCCCTCTAAGTCCATAACCAACAAGATAAATTTTGAGAAAAATAAAAAAAGAAGAAAAAAATGGAACGCGAATTTTCTTTTCGTTCACGGTTAATTTACTCAAACGATTTTTTTCACCGTTGCCAAAAGGAAGAGCGAAAATTGTTGAAGTTTCCTTTTCTCGGCAAAGCGCTGATGAGTTTTGCATTTTTAATGATGAAAAGTAAATAATGTACGAAAAAAGGGAATTGAGTCGAGCTTTTAATTCGAAAAGATATTTACCAAGGTTTCTATTTTATTTATTTACATATTTTTTTTTTTTTCTTATTCAGAGCTTTTATGCTACTTCTTTCTTCTCAGCCAAAAGAAGGAAAATTTGTTCTAAGTAAGATTGTATTCTAAGAAAGCTTAAAATTTTGTTCTTAAAAGGTGTCTTCTTTTAATGGATTCTAATCTTAAATGCAAAGTCAAAAATAGAGCACATTTCAGTTATTTTGTTTAAAATTCGTGCTACGCGTAACTATAAACAGTTTTTAAAAGCATTTTAGTTAAAAAAGGAAAAAAATAGAAAATTTAAATCGTTTGCACTGAGGAAAAAAAAAAGAACTGTTTTGCATTATGGAAGCTTTTTGGAACTCGAAACAATAACTTTCAACAATTAAAACACACAAAAGCAAAAGATGAGAGACAATTTAAACAATTAAGTGCATGGAAAATTGGACGTGGACCAATTAAGAACTCTCAAAAACACGAGATATTGAAATTTTATACATTGAAGTATTGAAATATTGAAATTTTATATTGCGTGTATGCTACTTCTTTCTTTTTATATTGAAATTTTATATTGCCTTTATGCTACTTTCTTTTCTATCGTACCCAAAAAGTAAGACCAATATATATATTTTTTCAAATATTCTTTATTCATACATCCAAATTTATTTAATCGCCTTCAAAGTAATCCCCTGCGGACACAAAGCACTTATGCCAACTTTTTTCCAATCCTCAGTGCATGCTAAGCGCGCGCCGATTCACATTGAATCTCTTCAATCGACTCACAACAGCGGCCCCGGAGTGGTCTTTTGAATTTAGGGAATAGACAGAAGTCATACGATTGTTGTGAAATGATATGGGTTTCATTTTTGGCGAAAAAATTACGAAGCCTCAATGCAGTGTGAGCTGACGCATTCAATGTTTTCGGTGCCAATACAGATTTGACGCGTTTGAGGCCCAAAATGGAATTGACTGATTCTTTTGAAATTCCAACATCAGCAGCAAGGTCTCTAATTGTAAATCGACGGTTTGCAAGCACCAAATCTTTAATTTTTTGGACGTGAGCTTCGTCGTTTGAGGTTGATGGTCGACCAGAGGGCTCTTCGTCTTCAACGCGTTCTCTGCCTTCTTTGAACTGATTTACTACTTCTAAACATTTCTTTCCGATATAGGAATGCTCACCGAATGCCTTCTGCAACATTCTATACGTTTTCGCAAACAAAATTTAATGCAAGTTCTTTGCTCAATTAATTCGAGCATTTCAAAAATCGCCGGAATCAGTTTTAGCGTCTCACAAAGCCAAGCGTAACTCAAACACTAATGAATATTTTGACGTGAGATTTCACACAGATGTGAAGGACAGGGCCAGCAACCTAACAAAGAAAAAAAATTAAAATTCCATAAACCAGGAATTTTAAATTGATGGTTTGGTTTGGTTTGGTTTGTCGCTCTACTGTCATCTTATGCCCACTTTAGGCAAAACAGACCGAGACCTACAGTTTAACGTGGATTCCGAACCACTACACACACCCATGGCATCGCCGGGACTCGAATCGAAACCGTGTGCCAGAGCGCTAGCCACTCGGCCATTAGGCCCCTTTTAAATTCAAAATTGGTCTTACTTTTAGAGACACAGTTGTATTCTAAGAAAACTTAAATTGTGTTCTTGTATCTCTTAAAAGGTGCCTTTTTTTTTAACGGATTCTAATCTTCAATGCGAAGTTAAAAATAAAGCTCATTTTGAGTTATTTTATTTAAAATTCGTGCAAGGCGTAACTATAAACAGTTTTTAAAAAGCACTTTAGTTAAAAAAAAATTAAAAAATAAATAAAAAGAATAAACCTTAAACAGTTTGCAATGAGAAAAAAAAAACATTAAAAAAAAAAAAAAAAAAAAGATCTGTTTTGCATTATGGAAGCTTTTTGGCACTCGAAACAATAACTTTCAACAATTAAAACACACAAAAGCAAAAGATGAGAGACAATTTAAACAATTAAGTGCACGGAAGATAAGACGGTGACAAATTAATAACTCTCTAAAAACACGAGATATTGAAATTTTCTTTTTTTTTTTTTTTTAACCCCTCCTTCAATTACAAGATTTACTTTTACTTTTGTACTTTTGTACTCCATTCTTGTTGTTTGATTTCTGTTTTTGCTTCATTTTCATCTTTTTGTTCGTTTAAAGCTTTTTTCTTTTTTTTTTTCATTTTGCCGCACTATCTTACTAATTTCGAATTGTTCTGATTCATCCAACCTCATTAGCAATACGATTGTTGGAATTTATGTTATAGTTATGTAATTCTTTTATGTTTTAATTCATGCTTTTGTTACTTGTTATCTACTTTTATCTTTTTCTAGACTATCAACATTTAGATTAAACCTGTGTTATTTTTTTTGTGTAGGCTGCGGACACAATTAGCTGGAAGGCTTTTCAATTAATTTTCATAAGGAACCAATATGTTTGAAGAATTTTAACAAGCGAAGTAAATTTTAATTGAATGTTTTCATCTATGCGTATAAAGTTCATGAGTCTTTAATTTTTTAGCTTATAATATTTCCATTTTTTTTTCAATGTTTGCAATGTTTGAATATATATATAATGTATATATGTCTGTATATATATATAATATATATATATATATATACAGTCCAGTAACATTAATGTGACCACCGCCTACTTTCGACGTCAACGTGGAAATAACCAATCACAAAAGGCAGGTTGCAGCACATTGCTGTGGAGTATATATAAAGGATGTCCTAGGGCATCGGAAAACATTTCAATCGTTGGCGTAATGCAGAAACGTTAAAAATGAAACGCTCTGCCAAAGGTGGTTATTCTGGTTTTTGACAGGTGGTCACATTAATGTGACTGGACTGTATATTTATATATATATATATAACAGTATGAGCATTTGCAAATTGACGTATTCGTAATGATTTTACCAAACATGGAACAAAAAAAAAGTAAGTAAATATTATCAGTTGAAAAATGTTAAACGGCATATCTGAAAGGTGGAGGACATTCCAGCCTATATATTTAATGCGCCCATTCCCTACAAAAGTATGAATGCTTTGGCTCAACTCCTGACACACCGGCAATGTGCATAGCTAGCAAGCATGAGGACAAAGGTTCGAATCCGCTGT
This sequence comes from Caerostris extrusa, assembly GCA_021605095.1. Taxonomy (NCBI): domain Eukaryota; kingdom Metazoa; phylum Arthropoda; class Arachnida; order Araneae; family Araneidae; genus Caerostris; species Caerostris extrusa. Next base: position 28,002 of record BPLR01017352.1, read on the forward strand.
TGCCATTGTTGTAATCACTCTTTGTGGCTTAATGCCAATTGGCTAGCGCTCTGGCTTTCGGTATTACAGGCTTCAGGTTCGCATCCGGGAAGTGGCATGGATGTTTGTGAGTGGTTCGGAATCTACGTTAAACTGTAAATCTACTTAGCCTAAAGTGTGCAAAAATGACCGTAGAGAGACAAATCAAACCACATCACTCTTTCAAACTCTTTGGCGATTAAGTGTATAATGCATCTCGCATCAATAGTCAAGCAGCCTGATGGGAGTTTCCCGGGTTTTTCTCCCATACGATGTACAAATACTGAGCAGTTGCTCCTAAAAGACCCCGGAAGGCATTGTATCTTCCTCAACACCCTCCGGTGATATGTTCGTAATATACATGAGACCCATCGATGTCCCAATCTCACCTTTTTAACTGGTAGAGGGCTACATCAATACCTCCTAGATACCGTTTCCCTATATAGCCCTATGTACGGAGATGAAGTGTGTAAAAGTAAAAGGAAATTTTGGAAAACTTCGGCCTGAATGGCCAGTGGCTAGCGCTCTGGCCCTCGGTGCCACAGATTTCGGGTTTGAGTCACGGTGGTTCCATGGATGTTTGTAGTGGCTCGGAATCCACTTTAAAACCGTAGTTACCGGTCTAATATGATCGTAGAGCGTTGCGGGGGACAGTGTTAAGGCTCGTTCTCACCGAGGCGAGAAGCGTTTAAGCGACAAGAGTTGACCAATCACTAACCTCACTGCGTTCGCCTGAAGCCGGTTTGAAATGCACGCTTCGAGTTGACCGACTACCAACTCGAAGCCGAACTTCAGTAGAAAGTAATTTCTGATGTTTCGCTGTAAAGGGGTCGAAAAAATTTTCTTTCCTGCCGCATGTCGCCTCGGTGGGGGAAGGAACCTTTACTCCCGCATCCGTGGCTTACTTTTAAGTTACACGCGCCCCTTGGATAATGTAAAGTGAGTAACGTCTGTGCAGCACTTGCCTTAAGGCATCCAAGACAGCTGTCTAAGTGCTTGCCAGCTGCATTAGAAAAAAAAAATTTGAAAAACTCAACTTGGTTTCTATAGGACCATTTGAATGCAGATAAAATGAAGTATAGCTACTGTATTGTCTCAAAGAAGGTGCTCGCCTAATTCTTTCATTGCCTTTAAAGCTTTGATTGATTTTATTACATACATATTTTTATAAGTTTGTCTTTAATTACTATTTTCATTTCGGGAAACTGATCATAGATTGTTATCAATTATTATAGTAATTTCGAATCAGGGGTGTTAATGCTTATAAGAATTGGGTCCTTTTCCAAGGGACTACCAATTACAGTGTGGCCAACCTGGTTATTCTAGGGGCATTTGAAGCTTTCCAAACCACTCCTCGAACCCAATGGAAACACTTTCCCTACACACGGATTTATCTTTTCATCCTCGGCGTTTGGTTTGTTATGTGCTTTTGTGCACAGTAGGCTAATTAAGCCGGGAACTACAGTTTAACTTGGATTCCGAACCGCAAAAACATCCATGTCACCGCCAGGATTCGAACCTGAAACCTGCGTTACCAACGGCCAGAACGCTAGCCAATTGACCATTAAGCCGCCATTTCCGGCGAAAGGAATGCTAGCTCGGTTCATTTGGCAGGCATTTGTCAGAATCTATTAATTAGAGCACTTTTGCTTTTGTATATTTATAATAATATGAAATAATTGTATAACCTTAAGTTTGCAATGTTTCAATACTCAGTATTTGCAATGATTTATTCATATTTTCTGAAGCCCGACTCGTGGCTCTGTGGCAACGCGAGCCGCTGGTGAGCATTACGGCAGAGGCTCAATCCGCTGGCGACTTTGTTGTAGGCACTGTTTCAAGAAACGAGGAGACTTGATGGCGTTTGTGATGTTCCGCATCTTGCCTCGTGAGTCGAACTATCTAATGGAGTTTTCGGATTTTACCCCATACAATACGCAAATGCGGTGCAGTTCCCCCAAGGAGGTAGTTCCTACAGGAAGGTACTTTCCTCCTCCTCGTTCAGCGTCACGGAGGCAAGTCAGACTTCTAACTACGGGTGCTCCATCCCAACAGAAGCTGTCCCTTCCCATTTCCCTCCTTCCTTGAGACCACACGGGTTCTAGATGCCGGTGTCTACCAAGTGGGGAAAAAAAAAAAAAAAAGCCGATAGTATATGATCACAGCAGTATTAATTTTATAATTCAGAATTTCAAAGTTAACTTTGGCTATGATGTAATTTTTATTGTAAAAAGTGCCAATATTAATGTAAATCAATAATAATTTACATTGCTATGAAAATTCGTTGAAAAAAAAAAAAATGTGAAATGACTCCAATTTAAATAGTTATAGAATTTAATTTATAAATGCCTTGTTTTATTCAATAACATATTATTTTACTTTATTTTTAATTTTTTTTTTTTTTTTTTTTAATTAGAAACGATTTTTAGTTTTCTATTCTACAATATTTTATTACATTATTATTTTATATCTTTAAAGAGCTTTGACTTTTATAATTCAAGAAATAGTTTAAATTTTAATCATATCTCAAAAGAATTTATATTCAAAATTCCTGAACGAAAAATATTAAATTATTCTTTTATTGAGTGATGGCATGGCGCAAATTACCATATTAACTTTATTTTATGAATTTTATGGAGAGACGGATTTTTATTATTATTTACTTTTTTTTTAAGAGGAGAAAATTTTTCATTTCGGATGAATGAATAGAATAAATTTCTCAGAATTTGGAGTTCGTTTAATAAATTTTATATTTTTGCAATTTAGTTTTTTATTAATGTTACTCTTTATGATGATAGGAATATTTTTATAAATTCTTCGTGTTTACTCTTATATGTGAATTCCTTCTTTATTTTTTAACTAAGTAATTGTTCTCAATAAATTTAATTCTCTTAATTGATAGTTTTATAAGATTGTCTTTTCTAAATGAATTATCTCATTAAAAGGTATTACTTTAATTCAATAGTGAAGTTCCGGCATTTTTTAAATCTGTTAATTAGAAAGTTATCTTATTCAATTAATAATTATTTTTTATCATTAGTTTGTGAATCGTTCGTTAGTTAAAATGCTACGAATATATATATATATATATTCGTAGAAAATATGAAAACAATAATACTTGTAATATAAATAATTACCATATAAATATAATTATATATATAGACCAAGTACAAGAACCCTTGTGGTCTCATGGAAGTAGGATAAGGGGGCAACTTCTGTTGTGTCGTAGCATCCGTAGGTAGAAGTCTGACTTCGGTTTCGTGTCGCTGAAGAAGGAGGGCAGTGCCTTACGAGAGGACTTTTTAGGGGGAGATATCCATCATTTGGGTATTGTACTGGAGAAAACCCGGAAAACTCTCAACAGGTAGTCCGTCTCACGAGGCAAGATGCTGAACATCGCAAACGTCATCCAGTCTCTTCGCTTTTTGTAACAGTGTCTACAACATATTCGCCAGTGGATTAAACCTCCACCCTAATGTTCACCAGTGACGCACGTTACCACTGAGCCACGAGTGGGGCTAATTAAATTCCGATTTTTAAGAACACTGATATTTTAACAATTTACCTCCGGATTTTTCTTTTTAATTCTTTTTATTTCTTTCTTTCTTTCTTTTTTTATACATTAGTACGGCTTTGTATTTTATTTAAGCATAACATGGCGTCCGTCTATAAGCAATAAAAGACTTTTATGGACAACTACCCTGTATTTGCGTGCCGTATGGAAGAAGAAATGTTCGGAAAAATACGCGCAAGACATGATTATAGAGACACTTTCTATTACAATACTACCTCAATCAGCTGTTCTCTTTTCCTAAAGCAATAACTGAGATGGAGTCTGATAGCGAATTCATATCTGAACCCTTTAACATCCTAGTTGAGCTTGTTGTTTTTGGGCCATAAGTTGAACATTGAAAAAGACATTCAGTAGAAATAGTAGTGCTTCTGTTTTTTCTGTTATTCAAATTTCAGTAAAATTCTCTAAATTCAGTATTCAATAAATTTATAGAAATATTTTGGTAGATCTGCAAAATAGAAGAATTACACTCCTTTTCATTATAATTCAATGTAGATCAAATTCTTCGATTGTTAATGAGGTTTACACATATTCATATGATGTCCAAAAAGTTAATTCTCTTTTATCTGTCTATTAGTATTTTCTAAGTTTAAAAAATATCATAATCATCTGCCAAGGCCGACTGCCGTTTCGACACTGGAGATGTTTTCTTTTTGAGAATTAAGGTTATCAGTTATACGCCCAACAGTCTTATTACACAGGGATTTACGGTTTAAATGAGTTTCGAACCACTGGAAATATCCATGGCACCGCCGGTCTCGAACCGAAGCCGGTAGCACCGAGCGTCAGTCATTCGCCCGTCAGGCCCCTTTAAAAATAATATAAAATTTTTAAAATTCAATATTTTTTTCTTTGAATTTATTATCTGGTGCAAGATTAAAAATCACGAAAAAATTATTAATACTTATTTTATAATTAAATTTAAAAAAAGACTACAACGAATTTTGTTTTAAAAATGATAATCTGTCTTTAAAATTAATCCTGTTGTTAATATCAATTTAATGGAATTGCTAAGGACAAATATTTTAAAGTGACTTAAAGTGTAAAAATATTTAATTATTCTTTTAAATTTTAAAAAAAGGCGGAAAAATTGGATTGATATAAATAAAATAATGTGGTTTTTCAATACTATTTTAAGAATCCTTATCTCAAATGATTTGACAATTCTTTTTTAATTTAAAAGTTTATCTCTGCAAATGTTTTTGACAATTTTGGGATCTGATAATGTTAGATTACAATTGGCATTGCAAAAAGATCATCACGGGATAACAAATCACGTATTTTTAAGGCTATGTTCAGTAATGAATAAATGCACAAATTGATTTAGTGACGTCTATGTATATATATTTGTATTCTGTCTATTTGCATTATCCTAAACATTTAAGAAATGCGACACTTAAAAGTCGAATTTTTTTCTCTCAACTTATTATCATTTGCATGGTCAAATATCTCCACAAAATTCTTATTACTTATTTTATAATTAAATACAAATTAAATTTTGGTGTAGTATAATAAAGAAGTTCTAATTAATTGTAATTCGATTCTTTGTAAAAAATAATTTTTATAGCAATATCAATGTTTTACATTGTTGTTTTTCTTATAATATCAATATTTAACTTCTTGATAAGATATATCAATGTGATATTTTCTGTATTTGTTTCACGATACAAATGTACAAAAATAGTATATACATAAAAAAAAAAAAATAAACTAAATTGGTAAAAGTATGACCTTAACTTTTACAAAACTGAAAACATAGGGAGAATGATTAATGATGATACTTTTTATATTATGAATAATTTTGTATATTTTTGCTTAAAAATTAGAAATATGACCATGACCATATGATTTATAATAGAAAAATCATACTTAAATTTGCATATATTAATAAAAACGCATATTTTTAAACATTCCTGTATGTCCATGAATGACGAGATAATATTTTTTAAATCTTGAACCGAAAGTTTTTTCCTCCCACGAATTCTACTATTTTATTAGAAACATTAAAATCTTAAAATGATTTTTAATATATAATTTAACGTTAAAAATTTAATTTTGCGTGATTTAAAAGTTATCGAACTTACTATATTAATAGCAGGTTATATTTCTAATTTGTTATAAAATTTTAAAAATATTTTTTTAATTTCAGACTTCATAAACGCCCTCTCGTGGTCAGCAGCTAGCTTGAAACCGGTCTTAGGTTCAAATCCGATGTGGCATTGTCATTGCTTTTAGAAAGAGGTTTGGTTTGATTGGTAGCTCTACGGCCATTTTTCGCACACTTTGGGCTAATTAGGCAGGGACTTTAATATGGATTCCGAACCACTAACAAACATCCATGCTATTTAGCCATTCAGGTTCGAATCTACATAGACTACAGGTTCGAATTTTGGCGGTGGCACGTTTGTTTGTTTGAAATCCATTTTAAACTGTAGATCCTGTAGATAAACTGTAGATCCAATTAGTCTAAAGTGTACAAAAAAAATGATCTCAGAGCGACAAACTAAACCAAATCTCATGAGAATATTCAGATTTTCTTTTATTGCGATGAGGGACAGTTACCCCAAAAAATTCCTCCTCTCATCTTCCACCGCGCTAGTGGTTTGTTCATGGCATATATAAAAAAAAAAAACTCGAATGTTTAAAAAACAATACAAAACTGAAAGGAATTTAGTTATCTCATAATATATACTAACCGAATACAGAACGGTGAAACTTCATTAAAATTAAAACGAAAATTGATTAATTGATAATTGATTAAAAAACTTCCAATTTCTTTTCAAATGTATTAATAAACGTCTTTAAAATCTTTTAATACTAAAAAAATTTTGCAATCTCACAAAATATATTCATAACTATTTTTGTTAATTCTTAAAAGTGTTACAATGGTTTAAAATAATTTCAATTAAATAATAATAATAATTTTAATTAATAACACAACTTTTATATTTTTGGTCGCCTTTTTTTTAAACGTTTATTTATTTTTTTGACATTGCTTTTAAACATTCTTTACATCAATGAAATTTTATATTTCATTTGAAATTTACAGAAAACCTAGAAGAAAATTAATTTATGCTTGTTAAATTAAAATTCATTTTATCTCTATTAAAAAATCTATAGTAACGAAAATTCTTCAAAATGTAAACATGTACTAGTTAGTATAAAGCATGGCCAACAGATGTCACTACAGAGGAGAGAAGCTCCAATCACGTGACCTTAAATATCGACCAATGAAGAGGGGAACATGCATGAATATCTATCTAACCATTGCTTGTGTTTTTAAGCGATCGTTACAAGCAATTCATAGGAAATAAACTCGAGGAATTTCCGTTCATTATCGGATGCTTAATTGTGGATTACTATATTCGAAAGATTCGTGAATTACTCACTCGGATATCGTGAACGTGAATGCCCCGTGCATTTTGTAAACACAAAAACCTTTCCTTCTGTTTGGCTTGAGGCCAAGCTTTATACAAGAGCTGGTCTAGCTTCGGGTGTTGTTTGGCCTTGTATCTCTCTGTTACACAAGTGGACACAAAAACGTGAAAGAATGCCGGACGTAAGCGAAGCGACCGCAAGCCAACGCCCCATCACACTCCGGTTGTGAAGAAGCCCCTGCATCATCCGAATGTGAATCCCCCTCAAGCAAGCAGAGGCAGCCTTCTCTCTCGTACTTCGCTTCACCCTTCGCACGCAAATGTCTCCTTCGTCCCTGCACAGAATGCGCCCCGCGCTCTGCCTCTTCTTGGGGTTCCTTTGCTTCACCAGGGCGGCCTGGCAGGACGAGTACATGCCCCGGGTCCGATCCAATCTCCCCCGTGAGTACCTCTACTGCCTACTGTATCTTAATGTACCTTGATTCTCAGTGAAACAGATTTCTATTCAGTTTGATTAATATAATGCTTTGAAGTAGAGGAGGGTGCTGTAGTTAAAATTTCAAAAAACAATCAAGTCAAATCGTTTGCTATTAAGCATGGGTCGACGTATAGTGTAATGTTACCCAAAATCTTTTAAGAAAACTGCGTTGAATATTTCATACAATATATATATATATATCCAATGACAGACTACAGCAAGTAATAAAATTAAAAGAACATAAGGAATATAAGAATAACAACGAGAAACGAAAAGAAATCACAGTGACATGTTTAGCCCATAAGGGCCCCAGCCCCAGTAACGACCCTACACAGATGAGGAAACAAATGCAGGGCAGACAGGAAGGTGGGGGCGAATCCATGTCCTCTCCCAGATTGCAGAATATGCATTTTGGATTTCTAAAATATTCTCATTCGGAAAAGGTGATTGTCCAAACAATCATGGCCCGTCAGAAGTCTGAAAATGCAAATGCTTTAAACCTGGGCTGATTAGATGCAAAAAATATTTTGAATGGGTTCAATCTAGAAGGAGGAGTTCAATCTAGAAGGGCATCTTACATGCATATTTAATTTCCAAATTCTATTCACCATTTATATTAATGTGTCCTGTAAAAGATTCCTCATTATGATTGTAATTTAATGTTGCTCCTTTTTCAATGGTCTTCGAGAATCTGTCTTTTAACAATGACGTAAGATTATAAATATGGAATATTCAGGAAATCTCTGTCAGAGTTAAAATTACATAATTTAAATGTATAATATAAAATTTGTGTATAATGTATAGCATTAGTAATTGCCTTATGTTACGTAATTGATATGTCTAATGCAATTACCAGCTGTTAAAATAACATTCCATGTCTTGATTCTTGTGACTTCATTTACTTCATCTTGGCAAACTCTATTGCTTCTTGATCTTAAATGAAAGTGATTCACATTTATCATGGGTAATCACGCATTACGTTGTATCACAACATGTCAAACAAGCTTCGATAGCAACTTCCCTAAAAGCATAAGAATTCGTCATTGAACGTGACCTTTTATCCACTTTTTATACTTTGCCCTAACAAACAATTTCCTGCTTTTAAAGGTTAATCTTTAATCTTTCTGGTGATTTCTGAAATCTTCCAATCTATCCTTTCCAAGTTTACCATCCAATGCAGCATTAAGATTCCTTTTGCAGTTTCTACGGCTTTATCAAACAAAAACAGATGATAGGAAAAGTTTTACTTTCTCAGGCCAATGGAATCTTCTGTGGTCTGACCGGTTTTGAAACGATGCACTACTGCAGTCAATGAATAGGGGGGGACACCCAAGTAGTAGTAATACTACGCGCCGAGCGTAGAATTCTAAAGTGCATTTTCGAAACTATTTATGAGAGGATTTTATTTCGCAAATGTTTCTTTCTATCGCGTAGAAGTGCGTTGCTTCTAATCTCTGTGGTGTCATAAGATAGTTATCAAATCGAGTTAAAATTTACTGTTGTTCGAGTTTGTCTAATTTACTTCTGATTTAAATAAAAAGCAATTGCTTCAACTATTTTTTTTTCTTACTGATAGAGCCCTGATCGTAAGAAATGTTATGCTTTGAGCATTATTATTTTGTTTGTAAAAGATTTTTTTTTTTTTCACATCAGAAAAATAATTATACAACAAAAAACAAACCTGAGTGTCTAATAATATTCGTAATTTACATTCAAAACAGTTTGATTTGTAGCTCTGCTGTCATTTTTTGCATATTTTAGGCTAAATAGACCGGGCCCTACAGCTTAACGTGGATTCCGGGACTCTCACAATAATATATAATACACACACATACATACTTATGGCGACTTATCGAATATGCACATAGATAAAACATATGTTCTTAAAATCAAAAGTCATCGTGTACAAATATGTTACTCAATCACTCCCGTATAATCTTCATGCTTTTTTTTTTTTTTTTTTTGTTTGTTTTTTTTGTCGCTCTACTGTCATTTTTTGCACACTTTTTGATAATTAGTAGCTCGGAATCTGTAGATCCTGGTCTAACAAACATCCATGCATCACGCCAAGATTCGAACCTGAAACCTGTGCCAAAGGCCAGAGCGATATCCAATTGGCCATCAGGCTGCTCAAAACAGATTAGTAATCGTAGCCTTATAATTGTATTCCATAAAACAGAATTTTGTTTATAAGTTGACCAACAGGATTAAGGTATACAACTTTGCCCAGTATTTCTGACCTCAAAGATTAAAACCATAGCCAGATTTTTTAATAGCTGTTTTCTAAATGTTTTCAAAATTTACAAATTAATGTAAAGTTTACCTGTTTAAATATCTGCATTGTAATAAATATTTTAAAAGCATAGATTGCTATAATTTTTTCTTCTTTTGACAACTTAGTTGATTTTTTATTATTTTTTTATAGATTTCGATAAAAATTCCTTATTTATCAATTGATCGATTATTTAATTCTATAATAAAGACCATATCGATTACGTATTTCATCGTCATATACTGAATAGAATCACTGCGTAACAATTTAACAATATTTTAACTCTCAGTATAAAGTAAAATTGACCTTTGGTGTCCTGAACTTCATTTGTTCCGGCTGGGCCTCTTTGCGAGAGGTATTTTCACCGGTTGGTGCTCTTGAAAACTGGTTCCAGTACCCATCTTAATCTGCTGTCAATGTAATTGCAGTCGATTCCATTTCCTTCTTAACTCTCTCGCTTAAACAAAGGAGAGCCCTCTGCAAACAGCGAGCGTGATTGTGCGTCGCTCCATTAACCAAGTGCCCGCCAGCAATTACACGAGGATGGCTACCCCAAAGTGGATGAGGCGTAATTTTTGTTCATTCCTAATTGGTTTGCGTACTGCTGGCTGGACGCTTTTTTGGTAGCAGCCATTTTGTTAACAGGCTTTGCTTTTAAATCGTCTCTCTGTGTGCGAGAGTGTTCTGTGGAAATTGGATTGTCACATAATTCGCCGAAAGTATAGGGGAATTTTTGTAATTTAATTTATAGGGAACCAAGTAATGTAAATATTGAGGCGTTTGGCTTTAGTCTATGGTGGTGTTATGTTTTAATATTAAGAAATGTTATTGTATTGGTGTTATAGATAATTTTTCTGTAATCAATCAGTTAACATTAATTCGTGTCTAAGTTAGCATCTCTAAAACTTGAATTTCCATATAAAGAACATTTTAATTCTTTGATGTTTAAGTTAAACAATTTTAGTATTGTTGTTGTTCTAATGCATAGGAGAATCTTCATGCCATAAGCAAGGGCTGCACCGCTCAGGGCACGTGTAGCCTAAAAGATATGCATGAGCGCGAGTAAAAAAGTAACACTACCCCCCTCCCCCCAACTCTCTACGATCCTATTAGACCGGGGCCTACGGTTTAAAGTGGATTCTGAACCACTACAAACATCCATGACACCGCCGGATCTCGAATCTAGAACATGTGGAACCGATCGCCAGAGCGCTAGCCACTCTAGTATTAAAGTCACAAGTTTTGCCTGTAGTAAAACTGATTCGTTTCACAGCTAGCAAATCGTTGCGTAATTCGTTCACAGATCGTAATTCGTTCGTTATCCTTCTATTTTATCCTAGAAAAAATAATTTAATTAACTCGTTTGTATTTGAATATCTTTAGTAAAATATGTTCTTGCAATGATTATTTAAGGTACTCTTTCAATAAAATGCATGGTTAAAAAGAGCTAAATTCCACTCAATGTAAGGAATGAAGTAGTGTTTACACTTTTTGATTAAAAGAAAATTTAAAAATTTTCTGGATAAACTTGTTCATTAAATATTAAAAATAAAAATATTTTATACATGAATGATTTTATCTTCCAATTCTTTAATCTTATTTTAATGCTGTTTTAAGTTTCCATCGTTCTCTTTAAATTAAAGATTTTCTCAATGAACTCCATTTAGTGAAGACAGACATGATATTGAGTTCTGGGAAGTCTTGCCAGAATGCATCACTCATTGGGGAATAGTGTTCTTTGATCAAAAAGGAGGAGTCCCTAGAGTTGATTGGGTAGTACTGCCCTCTCTTTACTTGGATGCTTTCCAGATGATAGGATTCGGTCCACCCCCAAGAAGGGCCTCCCTGGCAAGCCCCTGACCTCCCTCTTACCGACAAGGGGAAGAGAATCGTGTTCTGTTTCGTGCAACCTAGATTTTGGTGAGATACAGGAGCTCAGATTTTTGTGATCAGAACATTGCATCAGTATTTTCATTTCGATAGTTTTGAATATAATATTAATACATGTATCCTGTATAAATCTTTTGAGTTGAAAAGTCCTAAATATATTGTCCTCTCGGGTTTGTTTTTTATAAATTTATCATTGTTTAAATTTAAAAAAGAAAAAAAAATAGGTTTTGAAATTTTTGATTACACGTAATTTTATGAAAATTTTATAAATCGATTAAACGAATGAAATGCTATATGTAGTTGAAATGAAGTTCTTAAGTTTTCATTGTTGTTGTACTAACTCAGCTGGCAATACAGAGATTGTTAATCTTTATGCCATACGCGAAGGCTGTACCGCTGTTACTCGTTTAGCACTACGCAGGGAGTACGTGCAGCTTAAGATATGTTACGTTCGCGAGTAACGCTACATAAACAACGCTCTGCGATCATAATAGATCAGGCCCTACCCACGCGGCCACCAGGCTTCATTGTACAGAAGTACAGTAGTTTTCATTGTACAGAAGTATAATATTGTAGAGTACAATGTGCCAGAATTACCTGATTATGATTTCTTAAATGCCAGCTGCCCAACAGAAATGGATTTTCAAGTGCCTCGTATTTATCAACAGGGTTAAGCATACTTGGGTAAAAAAATTCATTTTTCAACTTTAATCAACACTAAATATTCATTCAAATGACCATCAATATTTTAATTGAATCTATGTCTTGGAAAATAGCCTTATGTTGTAAACAAATTTTCTTCGAATAAGTGTAGTAAAAAATTCTAATGTAACTAAAATAAATAGCATTCAATTAAGTTTCTTTAACAAAGTTTTTTATTTATGTTCTGCAGCAAATTGTATCATCTGGGAAACGTCTTGGGGTTCTTTTTAAATTAGCTCGGGAGGTAAAAGTTCTCGAACTTTCAGTTCATCTGATAATCTCATCAGCCGTCTTCGTTGACAGTTACTATAAAGCAGAGACATTTCCCAGATGGTGAAAACACTCTCCATGTGGTTATTACCCTGAACCCCAGCGGCCCATAAGTTCTCGACAGAAACCAGTTTTCTTTTCTTTGTGCTGGAAAAAGTTTCCTTCCTTAGCCTAATGAAATTTTCTTGGTAATTCGGTTAACTTCATTATTCTTGCCATCCATTCCAGGTTTTGTCGAAGACTGAACGTTCTTTTTCTGAAAGATCCCTTTGCTCAGAATTCTAAGTATTCCTCTGCATATTTTCTGTGGCATTTTCTTCCTTCTCATGTTCTTTGATGGTTACATTTTATGTATTAATCCATCGCGTTGCATACATTCTAAAACTTTGTAATCGGATTTAGCACGCTTTATTGTCATCGTAATCAGAAAGTAAATTTCACAAAGAGTGATTTAGTTTCTAACTCTACGGTCATTTTTCATTAAATTATTACGGTCATATCTTAAAAATTCATTGAACTATATAGGAATTGCTGGATACCTCTATATAATTGTGTTTTTACAACACAATTCAGGAAATTGTAATGTTATAAAAGATGTTAAGCTTGTTACAAATATGTTAGCTAAGGTTTGATGAATCGCTCTACGGTCATTTTGTGCACCCTTTAGGCTAATTAGACCAGGACCTACAACTTAGCGTAGATTTTGAACCACTAACAATCATCCATGCTACCGCCAAGATTCGAATCTGAAGTCTATGGCAGAGCGCTAGCCAATTAGCCATTAGGGCGTTCACAAATGAATGAATAAAAATTGTTTGCAATAATTAAAAGAAAACGTGAAAAACATTAAGTACTGGTATAACTAAAATATTCTTTTTATTATAAAGATAAAAATAATGTACGTAAATAAAATTTCAGATGAAAATTTTCTTAATACAAAACATTTTCATAGTTGGTATTTTATGTAATACTTTTACTAGATGTGCAATTTATGCATGTGCTTTTAAGTGTGGATGAATAACTTGTGGTCTTTAGCGATTAATAAATAAGAAATACTAGAAAAATCCAATAAAAATTTTTCCAATTTGTTTAAATTAGTTTCATAAATGTGAGCAGCACGAGAGCTGATTTGTATTTTCAAAACTGTTTTAGTTAGTTTCATAAATGTAAGCAGCACGAGAAAAACAGAATAAATAAGCTGTAATTTTCAAATTGGTTAGTTTTTAAATGTATGCAGCACGAGAAAAACAAAACAAAGAAGCTGTAATTTTCAAATATGTTTTTAATTGGTTAGCTTCATAAATGTACTTTTTTATTATTAAATATTTTTTTTATACGAAGACAAATTTTTTTAGCTATTCTTTCAAAACGCACATCGAACTTCTTCAATTTTTTGTTGCTTCTAGCACTGTGGTTCTTTTCTATAAAAATTATTTTTGAATGATTTATATGCAAGTACAAAAGAAATACCAATACCATTGTGATTCAGGAATGCTTGAACCATTTTAAAAGAAATATGTCGAATTTGTTTTTCTCTTGTCTTCGATCTGCAGGTAAATTTAATAAGATCACTGAACCCTCTGTTTGAAGGGAAAAATGAAACAACTGCTAAAGCAGATTTATTTTGAAGCATGATGTTGCATAGGAAGATTACACTTTAACAACTGTTCAAATTTTTTGAAGGTAAAACAACTTAGTCGTATTTTCTTTCCCTTCAAATATTTACCTTTATTATTATTTTTTTTTTTTTTTACTAAAGACGTCATGAAAGAATGATTTTCTGCTATTATCTCTATATTTACGCATCGTTAATTTTATATAAATTTTTTTGCAGTTTTTTCTTGATTGAGATGTTTAATTTTTTTTCTCACTTCGTAGTCTTTAGTGTGCGTAGCTAAAAATACCAAACTTACTATTGTATTTTAAAAGATTTTTTTAAGCTGCTTTTTGATCAAATTCGGAAACATCCACATTGTATACGAAACATTTTAACACGTATACTATACTGTGTCCAAAAAGTAAGACCAATTTTCAATTTAAAATCCCCGGAGCTTATGGAAATCCAATTTTTTTCTTTTTTAGTTTGCTGGCACTGTCATTGACTTCTGTGTGAAATTTGACGTCAAAATAGTCAATAGATTTTTGAAATGTCTGAATTAATTGAGCAAAGGACTTGCATTAAATTTTGTTTGCGGAAACGTATAGAATGTTGCAGAAGGCATTCGGTGTGCATTCCCATATAGGAAAGAAATGTTTACAAGTGGTATAAACAGTTCAAAGAAGACAGAGAACGCGTTGAAGACGAAGAGCCCTTTGGTCGACCATCAACCGACACGGCTCGCGTCCAAAAAATTAAAGATTCGGTGCTTTCAAACCATCGATTTACAATTAGAGACCTTGCTGATGATGTTGGAATTTCAAAATTCCATTTTAAAAGATGTTTTGGGCCTCAAATGTGTCAAATCTGGATTGGTACCGAAAAACACTGAATGCGCCAGCTCACACTGCATTGATTCTTCGCGACTTTTTTTCGCCAAAAATGAAACCCATATTGTTCCACAACCACCGTATTCACACCGTGCGACTTCTGGCTATTCCCTAAACTCAAGACTACTCCTGGGGCACCGTTTTGAGTCGATTGAAGAGTTTCAACGTAAATCTTCGCGCACTTTGAAGTGCATCCCTGCCGATGACTTTTTAACATGCATCGAGGATTGGAAAAAAAAGGCATAAGTGCATTGTGTCCGGAGGGGGATTACTTTGAAGGCGATGAAATAAATTTGGAAGAATATATGAAGAGTTTTTTTGAAAAAAAATTGGTCTTATCTTTTGGACACAGTAGTATAATCATAGCAATTGGATACGAGGGAGAACCGTGTTTTGTTTCGCCCAGCCTAGATTCTTGTTGAGATACAGAAGCTCAAAAGTGGCTCAAGATCTACCTTTGTCCAAGCACTGCTGCTGAAACGGATGAACCTGTGTATGGGTGCACTGAAAGGGGAGATTTGTGTGTCCATCATGGCACGTGGCTCCCGAAGAGGATCAATACTAAGTAATCTTTTTAAGGCCCTCGCTCGCTTCTCGGGCTTCTCCTGGTCATCTCTACTGCTACCGATTCTCTTTTTTACTCATCGGGTTGTTTTTTAAAGTTCTTTTGGAGATTTATGTGCAGGAATCAATTGCTGACCTAAATCCACTCCTTGAGGGAGGATTCAGGATTCGTTTATGAAGGATTCTCTTGTTGTAGTACGTGGAATTCAGTTTGATTTTGTACATAGCTGTCGTGTTCATTGTGTGTTATGTTTGCAATATGGAATGGTGTAGTATATAGATATAAAAGATACATATTTTAAATATCATTGTTTAATAGGGGAAGGGAAGGGGGTTGAGCCCTCGCCATTTCCTTTCGAATCTTCTAGAATGTAAGGCGGTATGATGGCCAATTAGCTAGCGCTCTGGTCTTTGGTACCACAGTCTTCACATTCGAATCCTGGCGGTGGCATGGATGTTACAATAACTAACCATACGACATGAACTTGTAGGTCTTTATTAGAAACTGACGTCGACTGTTTCTTAGGAAGAAATAACGAATTAGATCTCTGTTTGTAAAGCTATTTTAATTGTAGTTTAAGCGTTCGGTGGCTTTCACCAGACAGATTGTATAAATAACTTTCTAATCTCTCTCTTTGATAACAAATAAATACTATTTATACTTAAATGTTCTTCAAAAAAAAAAAGGCAAGCCTTCCTTATTGCTCTGTAGAAAAAATAATAGCGAGGTATTTTTGTGAGGTTTAAAACGAGATATATGCTTAATCAGACTGAATATATTTCAATTATCCGATTTTCGAGCAATGAGTAGTATAAGTTTTCGTATTATAAAAAAAAAAAAGGGGAATTATTATGACTTTAACGTTTGTTTTATATTGGATTTTCTATGCGTGTTCTACTAAGTAACTACTTTATGCCAGTAATGGTAAAAGCATATTTGGTTGCAAGTATCATTCTTATGTTAGCAATGGTAAAAGCATATTAAGTTGCAAATATTATTACTCATACACATAAATATTTTAAACTAAGTGACCTTTCGATAAGTATCTTTTAAATTCTACTTTGTTGTTCATAAACTTTCCAATTCTTCAACACCCGTTCTGGCTTTCGTCCAAACCGTTTTAATTGGTAGTTTTTTTTTTGTCCAACTTTTCAAAAGCCAGTCGACGCTGTCCAAAAGAGCCCCCATTGTTTGCATTATCAGGATGACACGTGCACGCTGTCTTCGGCGAAGCGTACGTGCGCGCATGCTAAAAATATCGGGCGAAAACAGAGAGCGGCGATTTTATGGATTTCATCCTTCTACATCGACAGAAAGGTCACACGCCAGCTGCTTTCTCTCGCTTCCCCATCACTTCCGCCTCATTAAAACCCATACGCACGCCGGAAAAATATTTGCAATACGCCTCTATACTGCCGCAATATGCAATGCCATCCATTGGACACTCATAAAAGACCTAATGTTTATTGTAATACTAAAAAATAATAAGTTTTAGTAATTATTTTATTATTATTAATATTAAATTTGAATTATTTATTTATTTATCATTTTATTTTAATTTGTTTATTTTATTATTTTAATTATTATTATTATTTTTTATTTTATGTATTTATTTTTATTATTATTATTATTATTATATTTTGTTTTCCATTCTATTGATAGAATGTTTTAATTGATTACAAATTGTATTTTTCATTAAGGAAACCAAATGATTGTTATTCTGCCTCGCTTAAATTTGTCAGTATGCAGTGCCGTCCATTGGGCACTCACCGAAGACCTAGTTTAAATGTTATTGTAATACTTAATTTTATTTTATTTTTAGTTATTTATTTATTTTTTGATAAAATATATATTGTATTTATAAAGCAAGTAGTTTTATTTTTATATTTTGTTTTCCATTCTGTTGATAGCATGTTTTAATTTATTACAAATTATAGGGAAAGCCAAATAATTGTCATTGTTTAGTTTTCTTAATTTTTTTAACTACATAGGAAATTTTTCAGTGTTAAAATTTATTTTAAGTGTTAAATATTTATTTCTTTTATGCAGTGTGGTCGTATTAATAAATAGTTAATTGAAGTCCTGCAAAGTACATCTTCACAAAGTATTTTCACAATCCCATTCTTATAAGGTCCCACTGCTAAAATTTACAGACAAATCTTTAAAATGTGCGTTCAAATTTTCTTTTAATCAAACACAAAATAATAATTAATAAATCTTCTTAATCTAAAACTTAAAACTTTACAAATTTCATAGCTTTTTTTTTTTTTAATTTATCATCAAGTTTTTACACTGGTAGCCATTTTAAAATCAAACAGGATGTTCTCAGAGTATAGTTAGATAGTCTTACATAACGCATTAAATAATTATTTCACAATTGGAATTGTGCCCGACTTATGACTCAGTGGTAACGTATGCCGCTGGTGAGCACTAGGACTGTGGTTCAATCCGCTGGCGGCATTTGTGATGTTCAGCATCTTGCCTGCACTAGTCAGATTGCCTGGTGGGAGTTTTCTAGATTTTCTCCAATACGATGCGCAAATGCGGGATGGTTCCCTCTCCTCCTGGAAGGCATTGTCTTCCTTCATCAGCGACTCGGAGCCAAGTCACTCTACCTACAGGTACTCTATCACAATAGACACTTTCCCTCTATCCATAAGTAGACTACTCATGGGGTGTCGATCCCGCTCTGCCGAACACTGAAGATTACAAACAATTGGAAGTGAAAAAAAAAAAATAAAATCTTTGAATTAATACATTATTTAAAATTTTAGTTGCCGAAATGTCAAAAATCATGTCAGGGTATTTTCTGCGTCACACTATTTCTAAACCACTGAAACATTTCATAGTTAAACAAATTCGAATATGTCATTGTTGATTGCAAAGTGACAAAAATCTATTCAGCGTTGAAACTACCACGAGCTGTCAAAAATGTTTCACTAAGAAGCATTTTCGACAGTTTCAGTATATCACGTCATGAGATATACCACCCCTTTTTTTCCAAAATCCTCTCCACGCGGTATTTAGCTGATCACTGATTGACAGTCGCTCATCCAGGAGTTGCGCAACAACGTTTCAGATTGTTGAGATAGATGGTGTCTTGTGCTGCGACAACGGGAAGTCCTTGTTGTCTGGCGCGCTATCACTCGTCATTCGGCGCCGGAAAACTTTTTTTTAAATCCCACGTCGGCTTGTTTGGGTTCGACTCGGTGTGTGCAAACTCGAAATAAATGATCCGTCGCTTTTCGAGAGTTACAATGTTATTTCGGCACGATTCGGAAGAGACATTTGGGTGACATCTTGAAAGGTGCCGGCTTCTTAGAAAGATTTTTTTTTTTTTAAAGTTTATTTTCATCCTTTTTTTAGTTATTTATGGAAACTATTAGCTCATTTGGTATGAGGTTTTATCCTAGTTGAAGAGTACTATACTATACAACTCATGGCACAATGATAAGTGCTAGAGGTACGGTCCCACTGGGGCGTCTATTGCAATCAAAACTTTCAAAGCTGGCGCTCAGTGCCACAGGTTTCTGATTGGAGTCTGGGCGATGTAGTGGTTCGGAATCCGCTTTAAGCCATAGATCCTAGTGTCATATAACTGTAGAGCGTCACGGGGCCAAGTTAGATTTCTACCTACGAGTGCTCCATCGCAACAGAAGCTACCCCCTTTCCCTTCAACCATAAGTCTATACGGGTACGTGGGCTTGGTTACCAAGTGGGATAAGAAACAGCAACATAACTTTCAAAGTCAATGGAGACTCATTGGCGATTGTTATATCGTGCAGAAACGGCTTGCATTGACAATTATGCTGACTAAGGGTTAGTTTTCCAGGCAATAGAACAAGCAACTACTAAAAGTCCTGTACGGAAGGCACAAATGTAACATGAGGTCCACCGATGTACAATAAAAAAAAAAAAATTATACAACATCTCTGAAAGTTAATGTACTAATTTAATTGTTTAGTTAGAGCCATCGAAAAATATATCGAGAAAAGTGTTTGAAACCCGTTTTACTTTGTAAATTCGTTGCATTGAAATACTTTAACTGCTTTTTTTTTTTCCCCTGAGGGCCAAGAAATTAATCTTTTTGTGATTTTAAGTGTATATGATGAAAACTGATAGCTAGCAAACGCTGTTTCAATTCCCCAACAATTTTCTTTAAAGGCTGGACAATTTAGGCATACGCTTTAAATATAGAAAATGGTTGTAGATTGTTGACACAATAATATTTCAGTTGGAGTTTATGATCTGCGCATTTAATGCGAAGGCGTTTTGTTTGGTATATTTTAGTAAATACAATATGGAGTAATTTATACAGAAGTTATTTATTTCTTAAGAATCCGCGTAGTTTTAACAATCGTTCGCACCCATTGAGAGACAATTTTTACGTATCAATATTATCCAGGGAATCGTTCTATTCTTATTTATTTACCTGAGATAATGTGTACGGTTTAAATAATGCATAATTTTCTCTAATACCTATTCCAAATGGCTCATTTGTGATAAGTCTACTTCTTTTGAAATTAGATAAACTCGAGCGACAAATCCATTATTAATGATTACTTAGCTGAGGAAAATTCGTTCCTATAGTATTTATAATTTATTATCAAGTATGTAAATGTAATTGTTGAGTTATCTGCTGTGATAATTATTACATCAGATACTTCAACAGATAACAAACTTTATTGTCATCAAGGCATTGTGTATTATGGATACACGATATATATATATATATATATATATATATATATATAAATTCTATTTATTATTATTTTGAGATTAAATACTTTTACTATGTAATATGTTTAAATTATCTGAATTGTTTAAATATTGACTTGAACTATTGTAAGACGAGATTATTTCACATTTTATGATTTAATTGTTCGCTTTATTTATAACCAGTCTCTTTATTTTATTTTTAAATTGTATATATATATATGCCTATGTAAATTGTTAGCATGGATGCTTTCTAACTAAAAGGATAAAGAGACGTTATCGCTTATTTTAAGTCCTTGACTTTTTAACGTTATTATTAAATAATTCTTCCATTAAAGTTAATGTTCTTAAATTTGCTGGTATTTTAATTTTATTAAAATGATTGCAATATTAAAGCTCTGTACTATATTTACATAAAAAATATTCCATTAGGATGTTTTTTACTTATAAACTGCAATAGTTTTCTTACTTGTTATGTAGAAAATTTTCTAAATTTTTGTATTCCTCTCAAACTAAGCGCAGAAGTGAAAGTGGCACCAGGTATAGCTATCATAAAAACCGAAACCTGCTTTGCAGATAACGTTTGGAAAAGAATGAACGACAAACACAGATAATGCGAATCCGTTTTTGTTCTTTACAGATGCAGAGATAATGCTGGACTTTTTTTGTACTCCTGATAATCACATTTCAGTAAACACAGCAAAGAATGAAAAGAGAGAGAAAAGAAAAAAAACTAGTTGGAGACACATTTACTTTTTAGAAGAGTCCCAACTCCGCGAGGAAAGAGAACAGCATGTGACAAATGACTCGTTATTCCCCATTGTTTTTGTGCCCGTCGCTATTTTCGCGCCATTAAGCCCCACTTAGGGCAGCGAGCGTGTACCGGGGCGTGTTAACGATACCGATTTGCAGGGAGAACATTGTGTTGCGCCCCCTCCTCTCTGCCTTTTCATTATGCTCGTAGCTGTTGTTGTCGTTAATGTTTGTGCCATTTTTCGTGTTTGTTTGCGTTCGCTTAATAATCCTCCTTCCTCCATGCTGAATCGATGGGGAGGGTATGGATTTATAATCCTCTTTTGTAGTTGAAGAGAGAGGGTCTTGCTTTCTGAGCTGAGAGTTGCTGGATTTTTGCTGGATCCGTTTGTTCGTGATTCGAATGGAGATGTCGAATGATGTAAATGCAAAAACATTAATAAATAATGCCGTCGTCCCTTGATTTAGAAACGAAGCCCCATTTTCCTAACAGAAAGATCTTGAAAGAACTCTGTGGACCTTTGTCTTATGCCAAATGAACAATAAAAAGCGATTTCATTTTAATTTCGTATACTTACAAGATAACTAAGAAATATCTGTGTTCATCTTCTTTAATTTTACGCTGCCTGATGGCCGATTGGGTAGCACTCTGGTCTTTTGGTAATTCAGGCTTCAGGTTCGAATAATGGCAGTGGCATGGATATTTATTAGTGGTTCGGAATCCACGTTAGTTGAAAGTCCCGGTTTAATTAGCCCAAAGTGTGCACAAAATGACTGTAAAGAGACAATCCAAACCAAATATTCGTAAATTCCCGACCACATAACCAACGTTAACCGTTTGTACCCACCTCAATTTAATTGCGATTACAATGTCTCTGTGTTTTTACAAATATAACTATTACTGCTTGGGTTGAATAGTTATTTCATTCTTGTACCAAAAAGTGTTTACCACATCAATTTTTAAAAGTATTTAATTCTTAAATTATTTTTATTATTAGACAAAGATTCAGTGTCATTCAAGCATATACAGATTCCCATGTTGGTTTTAATGTCATCTTTGCCGATAACTTCACCATTTTTCATGTTTGCTTTATATTGTTCAATAACATTCCTCCACAGCTGAATTGGTGTTGGATGGAAAGGATTTTAATTTTCATTCATATTTTTGCTGAAGGGAGGATCTTGGATTTATCTGAGAATCGCAGGATTTTTCGATTCGGCCGTGATTCGAATGAAGATGGTAAATGAGTGGGCAGTGAAATGTTCGCGGATGCTTTTTAGAATTTCTGGTCGAATTAAATGGAGTTTTTAAGATTCTCTTCATAGTTTTACTTATCTCTTTTTCTGTCATTTGGATGTGATTGGTGAACATTTGCATGAAATTTCCACATAATTTGAACATCAAAATTTTTTCATCCTTTGAAGATTCAACAGTATGAAAATCTTATATTCAAAGTATGTGTTGAAAAATGTTTATTACCACTAAACTAACGATTCGTAAATTTCATTTTTTAAGACTACTTTCAGATAGAGTCATCTATTTTGTTATCTTTATGTAAATATTTCTCTCGTGCTTTTTTTTAGATTTTACCTCCAGTCATCATAAACTTGAAACATATTTTCAACTTCTTATAAGGCGATAAAATACTTATTCTTGTTTTGCATTCTAATAATCAAAAATGTTTATGCAATCAGAAATTATATTTTAATGCTTTATTTTAAGTAAATTCGTGTATTGGTTAGAAAAGATTATATGTATATTTTTTGCAAGAAATGAAAAAAAAAAAAAAAAAAAAAAAAAAAAAAAAAAAGCTCATTAAAGTAAGACGATAACAGCATAAAGGTAATCTTACATTAATTCTTGCGCAATGTTTAATACAAATTAGAAAACTATTTTTTTTACAGCAAATATCCTGTAAATGTGATTTTCAGAATAAATTCATGTTTACCTTGTCACAGTTTGTGCCGCGACCTGATGGTCAATTGGCACTCTGGCTTTTGCTACCACAGGCGTCAGGTTCGAATTCTGGCGGTGGCATGAATGTTTGTGAGTGTTTCGGAATCCACGTTAAACTGCAGGTCCCGGTTTAATTAACCCAAAGTGTTCACACAGTGACCGTAGAGCGAGAAAACAAAACAAAGTTTGTACCCAAGTGAATTTAATTGCGATACAATGTCTTTGTGCTTTTAGATTTTACGTCATCATAAACGTGAAACATACAAGGCATTAAAATATTTATACTTGTTTTGCATTTTAATGATCAAAAATATTTATATAATCATAAATTATATTTTAATGTTTTATTTTAAGTAAATTTTACTTCGTGGACTGGCTGGAAATGATTATATATATTTTTGCAATAATTCAAAAAAAAAAAAAAAAAAAAAGTAAAACGATAACAACATAAAGGTTATCTTACATTAATTCGTACGTAATGTTTAAAACAAATTAGAAAACTATTTATATTTTAAATTATATAACTCTTTACGAAGAAAATTTGTATCTGTAATTTAACAATTTTTATGATATTATTCCTGAATAATTTTCTGCACAAATGGTACAGTTTTACTGCAACGACAGCCGCTTTATAAAGAAAACTTTTAATTTATATTATACATTAACAATTTTTTAAGGGATATTATTCCTGAATAATTTTCTGCACAAAGGCTTCTGCAGTGACAGCCTTAAATGACGCACGCTGGCTGGTTAAAAAAGGACGTTGCCGCTGCTATTCCCATGATTGTCTGTCTGCTCACGCCAAATCTATTTCAGTCCCTCGCTGCATTCTTGATTAAGGCGCGACTCGTGGCGTTCCCTTCTCACTCTACTCTATTTATTATCATTATCATTATATCTCAGTAGATTATCTTGTGCAGATAACTTGCAGTAGGCAGACCTTTTTTTTTTTAAAGTGCCTTTTACAATGTCTAACTCAAATTACGTGCGATATACCACGTAGGGTTCCTTGCCATCTGTCAGAGGAAGTTATTTTTTAATTTTTTCTTCTGAATAATTTTAAAATAATAAAGAATGAATGAGAAAAATAACAATAAGGGATAGAAAATAACTGTGATTAGATTAAAGTATATTGAGCCACTTTATATGTTTCTTAAATAGTATATATATAGCCCCGCAATGCAAAGTATCGTATTTTCTATTTAATAAAGTATATATCAATAATTTAAGTGTTTTCCAATTATTATAATCTATGTCTTGATATTTTTTTATTTAGGGTACATTTTTTGTCAGTCAACGTTATCGATAAAAAAAAGAAGCTAATTATATCTCAAAACACAGAATGTTAACCAAAGAAATATTGAAGGTTTCAGGATATGGCTTGAATTATAGTCAATGGCTTAACTTACCGGTGACTTATTATCAGTGGCTTATTATTCTGAGGTCCATGGCAAATTTTTCGAATGGGGTCCTTCAATGCAAAGTATCATCATTGTATTTTCTTTTTAATAAAGTACTACCTAAAATAAATATTATTTTTCGTTGATAATATGAACTTTAAATTGAATGAGGTATGAAATTTACTGGTTTTTTTTTTTTAGTAAAATTTATAATTATTAAAATTTCCTTTTTTTGACACTTTTACTGAGCAGAAAGCCCGAAAGACAGCATCAAAAATCAAGTATCGGGACATAGAATATTCGATGGATAAAATAGCCAAATTGCGTAATCTGTCTTGTCCCATTGAATTTCTTAATAGGTTTTTATTGGTTTTAGTTTCGAGAATGATAGTTTCGGAATTCTCAGACTAGCCGTAGTCGCAGGAATTGTTACAAATAACATAAAGGCAGTGCACACTTCAGAAAACGCTTGAAGACATAAAATGATTCCTTATGATTAATAAATCAACCAGTTCCCTTATAGAAAAAGATAGCTTTTATTTCATGTATAAAAGCGAAGCGAATCCTTTACTGATTCAAGCGTGGATTCTTGTAATAACAGCCTATCCTAATAATAATAGCCTCTTTGTTCTGGCCGGGGCCCGTGGCATTTTGCCTGTCTTACCACCCTATTGCTACTCCACTGGTTATAGTTATGGAAAAGTTAATGAACAAGTATTGTTTAATTATTTTTAAGAGTTTGTTTTCTAATTCCTCTTTTTATAAAAGTAGCTGTTCATTCTGGTATCACAATACTGGTGTATGACACCGATCTTGTTTACCCAAATTAATATAACCCAGAATAATTGGAGATTTTGCTTCGAAAGAGTGCACAATATCAGTTATATTCGGTTACTTAGATTACTTACTTATTCCAAAAATATAAAACAATAATATTCAAGTCATTATTTGAGATTTTTTTCTATTTTATAAAATAATTCCTAGGTTTTTAATCTGATTTTTAGTGGATGCTGATCGGTGAACAGCCATTAGAGAGGATCTCCAATTGCTAAACCGTGGACTAATAGGTCCATTTCGGTTACTAGAGTTCTCTATCATGAGTAGTGGGCATTAGCCTTTCCCATTGACTAATCCGGATGGTACTGCCTTCATTTCTCTGCCTCATTTGCTTCGAACTTCTCATGAGTTTTAAGTCTTGGCGAGACTTTCTACCCTGCAGTGAACAGTTTTCTCTCCTTGTTCATACTTAGGCAACTTTTAAGTCCCTACCTCATTATGCATGTCGGAATTTCATTGCTTTTAAGAGTTTATTTTAAAAAAAAAGGCTTTTGTCTTTTTATAAAAGTTTCAGCTCTTTCAATTTGTTATAATGAATTTAAATTTTTAACTCTCTCCGTTTGATCTTTTTTTTATACTCAAATATTCTGTAGTTATTAACATTAATAACTCAGCTACCTTTAGAGTTGAAAAATCTCATTAACTGAACCACCTATATTTAGGGCTTAATAAGGGCATTTACTGTTACTTATTAAATTACCACTCCTGTTATACAAACAAATATGTAATAAAAATATAAGTAACACTCAGTAGTGCCCAGATCACACTACATATTTTGTAAAATTTGTCTTGATTATTCCTTTGAATGTGTAACTTAGAATACCCATATGTACCACTTAAATGTGGCAAACAGATGAGACGATCCTATATGATAATCTACAGATTTGGTTTGGTGGAGTTATTTTTTGCACATTTTATTCTAACTAAACCGGAACCTACAGTTTAACGAATCACTAACAAACATCCGTGCCGCCAGGATTCGAATCTGGAGCCTGTGGTACCAAAGGCCAGAGCGCTAGCCAATTGGGCACCAGGCCGCAACAATCTACAGAAGTAAAACGAACGCTGTGAATGTTGCGCTATACAGGATGAAAGGCTTGCTTAAATTTGAATATTAATTTAAAGTAAAGATTTGATTAGCTTGCGAGGTATATAATTAAGGAAAGTAATTTCCATTCTACCAGTCATAAAATTAGCATATTCAGTCTATATTTAATCGCAGTCATCTTTCAAGCGAGTTATGATTAGATTCGGTGTTTGTTTTTGTTTTATTGAAGAAAGATCCTGAAGCAGTTTTTGCATTGGAAAGAAAGAAAATGTACATGTTGTTGTTGATAATCCTCTCTGGGCTGTCTTCCAACTAGGTCCTTGAGGATGTGTGGTTGAGGTGCTTTCCTGGGGGACAAAAACTGCTAAAACACCTATATCATTAGTGATGTACATTAATATCAGAATTTACATTCCATGTTGTATTTGATATAATACGAGGCTGTAACTTTTAGATAATTTAATCTGGTTTCTTTTTTTTTACATTTTGGTACAGTCTTGTTTTTTCAATTCCATCTATTAGCTCACATCTATATATATATATATATATATATATATAATATAATCTTGTTCAAATTTTCAATCGTTAATAAAATATATTTTATTCATCCACTTAAGTTCAAATACATTTTTTTTTTTTTTTTTTTTTTGAACTTGTAGTGGATGACACTGAATGCTAATACAGTTTTCAAATATTAATTCAGTAATTAAATTTAATTAATTTTAGTTTTTTTTTTTTTTTTTTTTTTTTTAGATTTAAGTTGCATATACATCTACCAATAGATGGCTTCCAGATAAACTTTATAAATAATTTTCATTCATTTTTTAAGGACTTTCTGCAATATAGTGAAAAAAAGTAGGAATTTACTTTACATTTTTTTTTTTTTTTTTTAGAAGTCTGTGACAAAATTATACAATTTTTATAAATTAATCTGTATTAATTTCTAAATTAAAATTTTTAAGTTCAATTCTTTCTTAATTCATACCGTATTTTTAATAACTCGGCATTTTATTCAATTTATTAGTAGCGAAACTGTACCAGCAATACAACTAAGATACAAAATCTTTTTAAATTCAATATTCCACATAAAAACATCTAAGTGGGTCGATTGCTTGAAAAGGTCTTATTCATATTTCTGTTTATGAAGCAAAACAAATTTTTTAAAAGCTTGAATGAATCTCGTTGAGGTTTTGGAATTGAATTACCCATTGCATGACTTCAGTGATGTTTTATTTTCAAAGCAGCATAATGTCTTTTTAAAATAAGACGCGAGGATTTCTATGAATATCCTTCACATTCACGCTCTGTTAAAAATGTTTTAAGCATACATAGTTTATGCATTTCAGCTTCGAAAGCTGATGTTTTTATGGGACTCAAACATGTTTTCGAAAATAAAATTCGTGATTCGAAGTATTGAATTATTCCCAGATTTGTCAAAATACCACGAATCAAATGCTGTTTAATTTATCATCAGAAAGGTAACGAAATTCTCTACTTTTTTGAAAACATTAGGCAACGCAAAGTCGTAGATGTATTCTAATAAATAGTTTATGCATTTCAACTTAGAAAGCTGATATGTTTTTATGGGACTCAATGTTTCGGAAAATAAAGTTCGTGAATCAGAGTGTTGAATTTTTTCTAGATTTGTCCAAACACCACGAATCTAATGCTGTTTAATTTATCAACAGAAAGGTAACAAATTTCTCTGTTTTCTAAAATGTTAAGCAACGCTTTTCCAGTCACCAGATGTATTCTAATATCGTGCAGTCACGACGATTGCCCCGTGTGTTGTTTGCATACCTGAACAAATAGAAAAGTTTCGAAACAAGGAAATCAATTTAAAAGCGGAACGAAACGGATATTGGTTGAGTTCGGTATTATAGCGCAAAACTTTTGGAAATCTTAACATATTCAGGGTTTTTTTTTTTTTTAAAGCTGAGATTAGCTAATTACGAAGCGAATTAAATAATGGTTAGTGTAATCATCCTTTTTGTTTCAGTTAAACATTATTTTATAAAATCATTCATAATTTTCCTTTTATTGAGAGTGAGGTGGCATTTAAAAAATTTAGAGCTTGAAGTAATTTGATGATAGCTTGTTGGGTTTCCAAATCAAGGATGTTCGATTCGAAACTCGGCAAATGCTGTCAAACCGAAAGCTTTCAATGTCCATGCCTGCATTCTGATGGCCAATTGGCTAGCGCTGTGGCGGTTGGTACCACAGACTTCAGGTTAGAAATCTCGCGATGACATTGATTAAACTGTAGGTACCGGTGTAACTAGCCTAAAAAAGACCGCAGTATGCAAAAAATGGCCGTAGAGCGACAAACCAAAAAGTCCATGCCTAAACCGTGATAAATCTGCAGATTGGAAATGATCTTCCGTTGGGTTCTTAGAGGAAGGCATGATCTACTAGGTGGTCTAATGTGATACGGCGTAGCAAGCTTGCATCTTGTTAACACTGAA
Source organism: Caerostris extrusa (assembly GCA_021605095.1). Taxonomy (NCBI): domain Eukaryota; kingdom Metazoa; phylum Arthropoda; class Arachnida; order Araneae; family Araneidae; genus Caerostris; species Caerostris extrusa. The sequence goes on from BPLR01017352.1 coordinate 56,811, forward strand.
TCTGGTACATTTCAGCTTTCTAAAGATTTCTCTACTCGCGATTCATACACGGCAACAAAAGATTAGACGGCATTGATATAAATAGTTTTATTTATTTTAAGTTTAGATAAGGAAGTTGTATTTTTGACCCTAACCCAACTTTAAAAAGCAAGAATTAAAGAACACTATATACATATACATCAAATAGAACGTTATGGAGCACTGAAAAAAAAATTTTTCTTTAAAGAAATTTGCTTTGTTAATCAATTTTTTAATGGTAGGGTGGAAAACTCTGTCCTCCCCACATCACTTGTCGGTGGGCTCTTTGTGGTTTACATGATGCCCACCGATGCTCCATTTTCACCTTTTTAACTGCTAGAGGATTGCATTGTCCTAGGTACGGAATTAAAGTGTGGATAAAAAAAGTGGGTAGAAGTAGAAAGGATTCTACTATCAAAACTAAATTATTGTGATTTGGAAATATATTTAAAAAAACCTTGTTTATAAACAAACATTTATATTTATATATATATTTTTTTTTTAATTTTAAAAGGAATCGTTCGCTTGAAAACCATCTAATATTTATAGTTAATAATAATGCCTCGTAAAGCAGAAACATCCCGTCCTTAACAGTTTCTTTAATATTTTAGTTTTACTATTCCTATATACTGGCACAAATCGTCTTTCACAGAGTAGACATCCCTCAAAGCCCAGTAAAATGAGACGGCTTAATCATCGGCCTTTGTTTTTCTTTCGGTTGCCGGCGAGTGAACCGGTTCCTTTTTTGTTTCTCTTCGGTCATGGTGTGTGTCACGATGGCCGCAGAAGGAGATTCTCCTTTTAATTGCACCGTGCAACGAGGGTTTGCGGACAGCGGTATTGCTTTTTATTGGCTGTTTGTTTTACCTGGAGTCACGATGACTCAGCTTCCCTGCTCATCGGAGGGTATTAAACCTCCGTGCATAATGATAACAACGGCGGTGTCACGCTCAAATTATCATCTTTCTATGCTAACCATGGCATTTGTAAGCTAATGAAGATACCGATGGCCACTTTCTTAAACATCTTGTTTTTATAGATGGTTGGGTTGGTTTTCTTTGTATCAAGATTTGAATGATAATCTCTTGTTAAATGCTTATGCTCGAATCTGTGATACAAAATGAATGTATTCGAGTTCATATCTTTTGATGCTTCCATTGATCATACTGTATTAAACGAAGATTTAAAATCTTTGATTCCGTCTCATTAAACAACGTTGCTATTCGATAATATTTAGAAGTTTTTATTATAATTCCTTGTCCGCTTATACTAAATAAGATTATATCGGGATATTGAATATATAATTTTACCGATATCTTAATGCTAGCTTTTAAGATTTAAGGCATATATTAAAATGCTTCGATTTCTTTTTATCGTGGTGGATCTGATATGCCTAATGAACTGCTATAAAACAAATCTATTAGAAAATTGATTATTTAATTTTAACTTTTAAAGATTTGTTTTATTGAGTATCATTTAACATTCAGTTTTCCGATACAGTTATGTTTACCTGCTAAAATTGCCTGGCTGCTTGATGATCAATTGGCTAGCGCTCTGGCCGTTGGTGTCACAGGCTTCAGGTTTGAATCTAGGCATTGGCGTGGATGCTTGTGAGTGATTCGGAATCCACGTTAAATTGTAAGTCCTGGTCTAATTAGCCTAAAGTGTGCAAAAAAAAAAAAAAAAATTTTTTGATCATAGTGACAAAACCAAAACTCTAAAAGTGCCGGATGAATTCCAAATTTCTTACTAGATTTTTTTCCCCATTTAAATTTTAGTTTGTATTTTGTTAGATCATTTTTCAAAGGTTGGAGGATAATATCTGTGAAAAAATATTGTAAACAAAGAAATGCCAACAAATAGTAATAATATAGTCTTTAAACATATTACTGTCTATATTATTATTAATATTTTAAATTCCTTCATAAGTACTTGGCTCGTCTTTCTGTTCTTATTAATTGATGCAAAAATTAGCATTATACGTGTAACAAACGCACAAAAATCGTATTCCTTTAAAAATTAATGCACGACATTGGAAGAAAAATCTTTTTTTAATTCCTACTTTATCATTAATGAAGTTGATTCTGTAACAAAGTTGTGAATTGTTACAGACAGACATCAATGTAAATACTGCAGGCTGAAAAACCGTTGATTTTGAAGGATTTGGCTTGTGCTCATGCTGTCAGGGTGCCAAGGATAGACGTAGAACTGTCTCTCGCCAGTCTTGTCCTCTGGTGGGATAATATTTTTGGAAGTGCTGCCGATTTATTGCGTTCGGGATGCGTGCTTGAACCTCTGCCAGAAAAGTGGCAGAAACGTTCTCCACTGCCTGCTGTCTCGATTCTTTTGTTCGGCGATCGCGTATTTTTAGCCGCCGCTGTGCAATTGCCCCGGCTATTTTCTTCTTCCCCGGTTTCGCAACGTGTTTGCAATGTCAAGTGGTAAAAGAACAAGAAAAGAAAGTTAATGATTCGTCTCACTGAACCGCAAAAAAGGCTCGACTTAGTTGGGTGTCCTTTAGTTTCCAAGATTCTGACCAAAAGATCTCGAAATCTTCATTTAAAGTTTGAAGGACAAAACCACTGTTAGGAGATATATATTCTTTTTTTAAAAAAATTCGTCGTTTTATTAATAATCTCAAAATGAAATTGCCTCAACTTAAAAATTCGAAGAAACTTTTAGTCTGGATGATGATTATATGGTTTTGGTTTGTTGCTCTACGGTCATTTTCTGCACACTTTGCGCTGATTAGCCTTAACGTGGATTTCGAACCTAATGTTTGTGGTACTAACGGCCAAAGCGCTAGCCATCAGGCCGCTGAAGTTTATAGGAGCTCGATTGAGTAACATATTTACATACTATATCTATTGATTTTTATGGTCATATTTTATCTATGTGGAGCAATAAATTACCATAAGTCTGTATATATTCCTATAGTCTCAATAAATTTTACGGGCGTAATTTTTATTTGCATCTGTCTTTGTTGTATTCATGTCCTGGTTCGAGGGTATTTTTTTTTTATAAAGTATAAAAAAAAAAAAAAAAAAAAATGAAGTCTTGTGTAAAATCCAGGGTGATTAAATTGTTACCATCAATTCAAGTTGAATAAATATTAGCAAGATTAAAATTTTGTGCTACCTCAGTGTTTAACGATCTCATTACTTTCGGCATTTTTAATTAAAAAAAAAAAAAAAAATTTTAATAAAAAAAAGACATCCGTCCCCACCGCACCAAATAAAATAATTTTGTTATTTTCAAGTGTATAAATATCGAGCGTAATTGATCATGAAACAAAAAAAAAAAAAATTCTACAAGTATCGAAACTTCGCTGTAACACCTCATTGGTGATTGGCACTGTGTCTAAATCCATACAGTTACTCATAATTAAAATGTCAATAAAGATGTATACAAAATGCAACCACTAGTCCACTTTAAACAAAATTTTGTAACGCTATTGCTGTTTGTAATTGTCTGCCAGAGACTAGGTTTGGGGGTCAATGTATTCCGCGGGGTAATTAGTCGCAACTTTTAAGAAAACCCAAATCTCTCCGTCGCGCGTGGTCTTCCAAGCGAGTAAAGAACCGGTCGTTCTCCTGGCCAGTGACTAATCTCTGAGAAAGTAAACAAATTCGACAGCCATTGATGGGGTGATGGGATTGCAGGTGAATCGCTTTGGTTCGTCGGTTCCATGTTCTGAACTTAAAATGTATCAAAATCAATGTACGATTTTAGTAATCTATTTATTTTTCTGTTCTCATGCTATTCTGGTTTTTAAAAATAAAAATAATGTATTCTGTTTTACTGTAGTTATATATGCATAACTAGAACTTGGCAAAAACCGGATAACTATCTTTTTAATTTTGTAGAAACTGTCTTCGGCAAAAAAATTTTGAAATATGTCATTAATTGCCGATTCTAGGGAGTGTTCATGTAAATTTTGTTTACTGAATAACGTTATTACAAAAAAAAAATTAATAGATAATCCCTAAATTTAGGAAAATTATTTGACAGAAATAAAAATTTCGGGACATTTTTTGATTTTTACCGCAATTTGCTATAATTAAGATTTTTCAAAATACCAGATTGCCGACTATTAAGCTAGTGATCAAATCAACAATAAAATTTTTCCTGAAATATTAGAAAATAACATTGTAAAAGTTTGGATAATAAAAATTTAATAAAAGGCATATTAATAAAAAAATTAATATATTTTTATATTTATAATTTAATATTAATGTAAATTTACTGAAAATGATTTAGACAATTACACCAGGTCTTCTCGCTCTGTACTATAAATCGTGTTGTTTCAGAATCTATAATTTCACTTTAGTCACAAAATGTTTTTAAAATGAAAAAAAATAAGTATTTTGATATGCTTTAACAGAATTTTCATTTATCGAATTATATTGCAACTTACTTTTTTAAAAACAAAGTTTTCGGACAACGATAATTAGCCAAATTACTGTAATATCACTAATCTATACATTATGTAAAGCTAAATTTTCTAATGTAATTATAAATTTTCTAATCCTTTCACTTCATGTTTGTCTCATCTATAACCGTTTTCGGCTAAACCTAATTTTATTGGTTACAAGTGAATTAATTATTAAACCTAAATGATTAAATCTATAAAACTTGTTATATTAATACAAGATTTAAAATGAAATTCTGCTAAAAAGGCTGATTTAAATTTAATTAGGTTACAGAAAGGGAAGAAAATCGCATTCAAATGCATACTAAGTTAAAACTTCCCCATATTGGGATTGGGGGTGAGTTGTCATTGTTCCTTACTCCTACCTAACCGCTGCCCCTGAATAATCACAACTCCGACCTTCCTCTATTTGCCATATACTACACCTGATTGCCCTTGTGGATGCGACCGCATTGTGGTTTCATTCGTGATGGAGGCCTCTAATATTGTGGACACATCGGACGAGTCAACTGTCCTATAAATAATCTTCGGGGCCATCTGCCGACACAGCAGGTGCTCTCCTCCTCCTCTCGACTGGATGACTGGTCATGAAATTCGTCATTAATTATCCTCCAGAATATCCCTTACCAATATGGCGGTGGTATAGTTCAGTGTTCTATTCGGTAGCATTTAATGGTTATATCTTGCATGTGGACTTAAACACCATACTTTTGAAGTTATCGTGCCGGCAATTTAAGTACACCGAAGTACAAAAATTGTCTGAAAGATTCCCGTGTACTTTTGAATGAATGCCACGAAATTTCTCATTAATTTAATCACCTTCCTCCAAGTTTTGATCATGGCATGGCTATTGCTCATCCCAAGTTGGTTTGATGATCAATATATTGTGGTTATGCCTTGTGTATTGGCATTTCGTAGTGCTTGAGTTGATCTCTAAAGACATCTAGCCGATTCTAAGGGTACTTTGAAAGCTATGGAGGATCACTTAAATCTCGCTTCTCTTAGGGAGACTAGCACTCTGCCCTTTGGTACCACAAGCTTTAGGTTCGAATTTCTGGCGGTGGAATGGGTGTTTGTTAGTGGTTCTGAATCCGCGTTAAACTGTAGGTCCAGGTCTAAGTAGCCTAACGTGTGCACAAAAATGACTGTAAAGCAACAAATCGAATCTTAGGGGTGACTGAACATGGAATTTATAATCTTCCTTATTATTCCTCATCGACGATGTTTTATTCTTGGTCAATAAAACATATTCAGTACTGTTCTACTGAAATTAGCATATATTCGGTACTGCTTACTGGTTGTATTTTGTTGGTTAACTTTTCCATGATGCTTTAACTGATGTTCAGAACTTCTATTTTAATCTTCAGCCATTGCAAGTCCTCCATGGATAATTAGTCGTTGCTTTCCCCCAGAAAATCTTTTTGGCAACTTGGCGAAATTCTTCCATAGTATAATTGTTATTTTTATCGAAAATACTGCCGGGTCACTTGAAATTTCAGAAGAATTTAAAGGTTGTTTTTATTAACCCCTTAAATATTTATTTTAATTATTTTGTTTTTTAACTTATCTTGGTTAGATTTCTTAAGGACATCTTTATCCTTTTGTTATATATTAAATTAAAAGTTATATTTATTAATTCGGGGAATTGATCAATAAAATTATCCAATAGGCCTGGAATTCATAATGAAGTTTCGTCTAGAAGCAGGGCATGGTTGTAAGGCATTTGGGATGCAAATAAGTTCTGAATTAGATATTTGGCGATGATGATGAATTGGCGACGAATCATTATTGCCATACTAATCATTATTGACGCATATTTATCATTGCAATCTACATTTATAGCTGCCCCGTGTGTATAGTGGTTTAAATTAATATATTATTCTTACCCATATTATTTATCGTATTTTATTGTAACCACTACAGGAACAAGATTATTTAAATGTAAAAGATTTTTCATTATAACACATGAAAACGGTGAAGTGAATGCATTAACTGTTAAAATGTTAAATTAGTATAAACAGTAGACTCCCAATGTATGCATTTATTCGCACATTGTGCATTTAATGAGAATATCTTCTCTTTTAATTCTTTTAAAAACCTGACTAATAAAAAGCATTTCTGTGATGTGCATCTTCAATTTTCTTAAATAATCCGAAACAGTGTCATCTAAGTAATTTATAGTTTAGTTTGGATATTTCATATTCTTATCACGTGTCATATAAACCATTTAAAGAAAGAAAAAAATCACTTTAGAAATATTTTGTTGGTTTCGCCCATTTGGCCTTGCAGATAATGCATCTCCAAGTCTTTTTACGTTTGTTTTGCATAACAATAATAACTTCTTTTTCAAGTTCAGTTCTTTTTCTGCATTACAAATTGTTGATTTTCTCCAACAAGGTGAACCAGAAAATTTTGGCCCGATGCACTCGAGTAATTAAATTGCCGTTGAGTCTTGTGAGTATGCTAAATGGTTTTCGTCATCTTACTGGTTTAACGAGTTTTAAATATTATTTGTTTTTGAAGAAGAAAATACATTAAATTGAAGAAAACTTAATTGTTTGACTTATGTATGAGAAAAGTAGTCATATTTTACTGAACAGTTAAGTTTCTGATATTCCACTTCTATTACAATTTACCGAATTATTGTCACTTTTATTATTTTTCCTGTAATTTTAAAATTAAATTCAATAATCTAAAATCTTAGTATTGATAAAATGTAATAGAAAAACCATTTCTTAATTTATGGACATTTTAAGTATATCGCTCGTTATATCACTTTTGACGGCAGACAAAGAAAAATCGACATATAACAAAACATGATGTAACAAGCCCTACTGCTGTATTAAATAAACAATAAAGTATGAAAGACTACACACTTTTTTTTTTGTGTATGTGCACAACTTATTGACCAAAACCCTTCAAAATAAGAAAATATGTTTTTATATCCATCTGGCAATCATGAAATATCATAAACCTAAAAGGTTTTGTCGTACATAAAATGGAATTGTATGAAATCGTTTATCTTTATATATAATTCTTTGAACGATATTGGAATTTCTGGATACCTCTATATTATATAATTGTGATCTTGCAACACGATTCATCGGACGGATGGTAAATTGACTAGTACTCTATCCTTTGATACCACAGGCTTCAAATTCGAATCCTAGCGATGATATGTATGTTTGCTAGTGGTTCGGAATCCACGTTAAACTGTAGGTCCTGGTCTAATTAGCCAAAAATGTGCATAAGATGGCGTAGAGCGACAACCAAACACGGTTAAGAAATTTTCATGTTACTAAAGATGTGAGTTTTTATGAAAACTAACTATACTGAACGTTATTTCTTACATGTATGTACATTTATTTTTATACAGAGTTTTAAAACTCTTGCTATATCTGAATTAAAATGTATCTAAAATATATCTCAATTAAATGTTATGTATCGTTTTAAAAGTTTAATATGATAATTAGTAGTGGTATCGAAGAAAATATTATATGATGCGAATATGTAATGCTTTTGATAAATTCTTGCTTTGATAAAAATATTTTTTCTGGACCGTAAGCCCATTTCTTCATTTCGTGTAATATGAATTTTTTTTTAAGAACCTTGCATCCATATCAAACCGGGATTACCATTTTCATTTTTTTCTATTTATCTACAAATTATTTTCGCATGCACCTTAAATCTTATCAAATCTTAAACTATCATACTTCTTTAGGTAAAAAAATGTTCGTAAACTCAAATATTATTATTTGTATTCCGCAAGCGAACGTGACTTTAACCAGTTTCGTTCTTGAACTCTGCGCAGTAAGTTCACAACACGGTGAGTTATGGCTACAAAAAATCGGATCCAGTTCCTGTTTTCCGAGCAGGGAAAAAAGTGTTATTCCAAGAAGACGTCGCGTCTGACGATTTGTTTTTGTCTAGGTTCCGTCAACTAACCGTTCTTGGGCATAAGTAAGTTCTGACGAAACTTGAGGGCGCGAAGTAAAGGCGTTGGACCGGAAAAGCTATTACTTCTGCGTATTAGGAGTTTCCGTGATCTTGCATTTAATCGGTTATGAACCAGATCGGTATTTCCCGAACTTTTCTTCCTACAGAGTTATTCCTAAATTCTTACATTTTAATGGAACATTTTTATTATGCTTTAAAATAGGAAGATGTAAATAAATGCATCAAGAATTTTTTTTTTTTTTTTTTTTTTTTTTTTTTTTGTAGTGGTACATAAAAATGTGATAATGAAGTACGAAGTTATATGTTGTAAAAATACATTCTTTAATGTTTTGGTGTAGTTTTGAAGTGGTAATTTTTTTTAATGTAATTTCTACAAAATTGTAGTTTTTCTAAGCATTCTAGTGCGAAACTTTCAGTCTTTCTTTATACTTTTTTTGGGGAAGGAGGGGAGATTATTGGCTAGCGCTCTGGCCTTTGGTATTTCAGGCTTCAAGTTCGAATCCTGGCAATGGCATAGATGTTTGTGAGTGGTTCGGAATCCACGTTAAACTATAGATCCCTGTCAAAGTGTACACGAAATGACCGTACAGCGACAAAACCAAACCTATATTTTTTTTTTTTTTTGGCAGTCAAATTAGTTGCATTTTAGGCTAATATTGATGGTAATTATTTCTAATTTTCCTTCAGTGAAACAATTAAGAAAATGATTTAGTATATTTTCAATTCTATTCCTGAATATTTATGAAAAATTAATTTAGCATTTAAAAAAACCCATAAATTTAAAATTATACACTTTTGGAAACTCGTTTAATAATCAATATAAACTGTTGATGTTAAACATACCCGGCATACCCTTAAATAGTGTATTATTTATTACAGATATTTAAAGTTTATGGACAGGAGTGGTTAGTCATCATTTACTGTATCATGGCTTATATCATTAAATATTGTAGACGGAAACTATGCGCACAGTCTTGCTATGACAAACATTAAAATGTCTGCTTTTATATTATGGACACAAGTGTTTAGTCATCATTTACTTCATCCTGGCTTATATCATGAAATATTGTAAACTGAAACTATGGGCACAGTCGACATAGCAAACATTGAAATGCATGCATATAAAGTGTTATCAGCTGTGCTTTATTCTCTATTTATCTATTGGGTTTTTTTTTTTTTTTTTAGAAATTATACTTAAATCCATGCCTAATTTAACTAAATTTTTTTCCATGCGAAAATCATTGACTTGACTAAATGAGAAAATCGATCTCTACTACTCTGAAACTCTTTAAAACCCGATTCTTACTTCTCAGTCCTGTGAATGTGAACCGCGAAGATGTGGAGATTAAAAAAAAAAGCCGTGCCCTCCAACCATCTTAAATCTGTTCCTCAGATGTGTGCGTGCGGATGACAGGTTTGTTGACACAAGACGCGATGGGTGTCTGGCGTCCCAGACCCTCTGTAAACACAGCTTTCGTCGAAATGTGGATGGCACGATGAAGTGCTCCGAGTAATTAATAGAAGGGGAAAGGCTGCAGGCATGCCTTTTTGATGAATTGCCATTATTAATCTATCGAAAGTGCCATGGGTTTTTTTTTTTTTTTTTTCCTCTTACGTTCTTAATTTTAGACTGAAATGTTTAAATTTTTGCTTTTCACTATTGCTTTGGAAGTGATGGCTTAGGCAGTTATTGAATGACATTTTGCAATTTATTGGTATTACCATATTTGCCAGCAAGTTTTTTCCCTTAAAAAGCATTTTCTTAATTTGATGTTTGTTATATTATTCATTGTCATTTATTCTGGAATTGTAAATTCTTTCGAGATCATTAAAATATGTTTTCTTTTTATTTGTTCACTTTATGCATTAAAGGTAATAGATTTTAATTCTTCTTGTTGATTGAATAAAGGATTCCCCTTTGCCTAATACTGGGAGATACTCCTCGTGATATTTTTGTATTTGTTAATCAAATTGGTTATGCCTTATATTTTAAATTTGTTGCATCATTTTATCTTTTCGCCTGTGAATTTTAGTTGCATTTTAATCGGCAATGTTTAATAGCAACAACTTTTATAGATTTTATATGGAAATTTTAATTCATTATTTATCTGAATTTTACTTGATACTGTATTTTTATTTATTTTTTTTTTTCAATTACATTTTTCGTCTTTTAACCATTTCACTCTATCAGCATTTTTAAAAAGCACTGTTGTTTGGCGCAGCATGGCTAAATCTGGCCTGTGTGCCGTAAAACTCAACCAATCCCCTTTGCCTAATTATCATACTTTTAAGAAAATTAAAAGCACGAGTGATAGTAGTGGTGCTATCAAAGAATCGAAATCATTTCTGTATCTAACTAATGAAATCCAACATAATTAAATTTACTTAAGTTAAAATACTCTCATTATGATGGACACTACACAAATGACGAATATATTTTGTATGCTATTTGTGATTTATTCATTTATTATGAGGTCATAGAGAAATCTTAACAGATAAATAAAAAGAATATCCTTTATAGAGAACAATTACGTTCTTTGGAGATAACTATGTATATAATAAAGAATATGTTGATGAAAAATGCATTATGTTCAATAAATAATCAAATTAAGTTAGTGTAAGTCCCTTTCCAATGTTAGAGGCCTCAAATACTTGTTTTTATCTGCTGTGTACAGAATTGCATTTGTGGAAACGTCTGATTTAGACATTAGACTTGACTCACAATACGTTGCTCCCCAAATATTCACTGATAAGAATCCATTCACCGTAAGGGGCGTTTCGGTCCCCTTTATCTGTATTTCACTGGCTTCCTCTGCCCTTTATTCCCCCTTCCGAGGGAGTGCTAATCTCTGCGGAAATTTCCCCTGGCACTTATCGTGTCTCAGGACAAATATTTTCTTCCTTTTTATGGCCCGTTGGTTCCGCAAATATTAACAATTTCACCAGACATCATTTAACTACTAAATTCTGCGTACTATAATTGTAGGATTATCAGAAGATAAGACTAATCCTTCTTTTACCCGTGTGAAAGGAAATTCCCAAGGTTACTCATTTCTATATCCTTGTTTGAGGATACATAGGAAAAAAATTTTGTTGTAACTTCAAATATATTTGTTTTCTGGCTAACATTTATTTACATGGCTTCTCGAAATCATTCTATTGATCAACAGGAACTTGTATGCAAACGTTAAAATACGTGATTCATCCGTAATTCTATTACTATTTTTTGTGCTTAAAGAACATTGGGAAAACATCATGGCATCAACTTCTAAACAACTTGTATGCAAACATTAAAATACGCGATTCATCCTATAATTCTGTTGCTATTTTTGTACTCAAGGGCACGTAGAACAATTAGAACATCATGGCATCAGCTTCTAGACAACTTGTATGCAAACGTTAAATTACGTGGAACTTGTATGCAAATGTTAAAATACGTGGAACTTGTATGCAAATGTTAAAATACGTGGAACTTGTATGCAAATGTTAAAATACGTGGAACTTGCATGCAAATGTTAAAATACGTGGAACTTGTATGCAAATGTTAAAAAATACGTGGAACTTGTATGCAAATGTTAAAATACGTGGAACTTGTATGCAAATGTTAAAATACGTGGAACTTGTATGCAAATGTTAAAATACGTGGAACTTGTATGCAAATGTTAAAATACGTGGAACTTGTATGCAAACGTTAAAATACGTGGAACTTGTATGCAATCGTTGAAATACGTGGAACTTGTATGCAAACGTTAAAATACGTGGAACTTGTATGCAAACGTTAAAATACGTGGAACTTGTATGCAAACGTTAAAATACGTGGAACTTGAAATATGCAAACGTTGAAATACGTGGAACTTGTATGCAAACGTTGAAATACGTGGAACTTGTATGCAAACGTTGAAATACGTGGAACTTGTATGCAAACATTGAAATACGTGGAACTTGTATGCAAACGTTAAAATACGTGGAACTTGTATGCAAACGTGCAAAAAAAATACGTGGAACTTGTATGCAAACGTTAAAATACGTGGAACTTGTATGCAAACGTTGAAATACGTGGAACTTGTATGCAAACATTGAAATACGTGGAACTTGTATGCAAACGTTAAAATACATCATGGAACTTGTATGCAAACGTTAATTACGGGAAATACGTGGAACTTGTATGCAAACGTTAAAATACGTGGAACTTGTATGCAAACGTTAAAATACGTGGAACTTGTATGCAAACGTTAAATACGTGGAACTTGTATGCAAACGTTAAAATACGTGGAACTTGTATGCAAACGTTAAAATAAATGGAACTTGTATGCAAACGTTAAAAATACGTGGAACTTGTATGCAAACGCAAACGTTGAAATACGTGGAACTTGTATGCAAACGTTGAAATACGTGGAACTTGTATGCAAACGTTAAAATACGTGGAACGTTGTATGCAAACGTTAAAATACGTGATTCTTCTCGTAATTCTATTACTACTTTTGTACTTAAAGGGCACGTAGAACAATGAGAAAACATCATGGCATCAGCTTCTAGACAGCGGACTCAATTCCTTTCCATTCCATCACTGATCGATATTGTTTTTTATAGATTATAAAAAACATCGATCATTATTAAAATAAATTATAAAATGATATTCATTAATCATATCATTTTTGCAATTTATTGTTTTCCTTTCGTATTCTTCTGGAGGGCATCGAAAGTCCTTAAGCACAAAAAGCACGAGTTCAGTTTCTGATGACGAATCTATTTTTTGTAGCTCTTTTCCACATTTTGATATGCATCAAGTCTCTTTTTGTTATAAATCACTTTGGGGGAAAATATCTGTGGGATGTTTACATCCTTATTAATCTATTGAGCAAACTTCTTTTTTATTGTTATAAAATGTTATCTTAACATCCCAAATAAAAAATACTAGTTTTTATTTTTTTTATTATTGATCATAACAAATTTTACGCATTGCTTTGAGATAAATAGTTTCTGTGATGAGTATCGTAATGGAATAGTCTTTGTGTTCATTCAGCAACCTCTTATTATAATGCGTTCAACCATAGATGGACGCTTTGTAAGAATTAAGTTTTCAACGTGAACAACTCCCAAGATGATTTATACCGCACCCTGGGGCCAGGAACATAGCTGGGGGCAGTCATTCCATCCCCACCTCTTCGTGACAGTTCCCTTTCCTTGTCTGGAATCACGATCCTTCAACAACAAATCACGCTCTCTTTGCGCGCAACCTTTTGGTAGCATGGGATTGTTAGCTCATGGCAAGCTTGGAATTAAGTGAAAACATGGAAGTGTAATTTATAGATCATTGGAGGCTGTATCAAGATCATTTTTGTTAAATTCTGTAATGACTATCATTAATAGACCTGATGTCGGGCTTGCATATATTTCTGACAAATTCCTTATGATTTCGAACAAATACAAAGATAAGGATAAAATTATATTACCAAAAAACAAGTAAAGGGGCGGTTGATTTGTCGCTCTATGGTCATTTCATGCACACTTTTAGTCTAATTAGTCCAGGATCTTCAGTTTAATGTGGATTCCGAACCACTTACAAACATCCATGTCACGCCAGAGGACCAACGGCCAGATGGCTATCATGTGGTACCAATTGGCTATCAAGCCGCTACAAAAATGATTTAAATATTATTAAATGCATAATAAAATAAATATTTACAGACAAAGAAAGTTTGGAATGGTAATTTGTTAAGCAGTAGTTTGAAGTCACTATTCATTTCTTATTTTGTTTTCGATACAACTTAATTAAGCAACTATTTGGATATACAGATATTTCATATTTACGAAAAGTCGTTCTGTGATTAACCACGTTGAAAATAATTCATACCTACAATAACTCATCAAGAAAAATTTAATTAATTTTATGATTCATTCAGATTAATTAGATTTTATGATTCACATTCATTTAGCATAATTTGAAACTAGGTTCTCTTATTCGTGGTGGAATAACCACGTTGAAAATACTCACAATAACTCATCAAGAGAAATTTAATTAAATTTTATGATTCACAGAGATTAATTAGATTGTACGATTCACATTCATTTAACATGATTTGGAATGTTAGATTCTCTTACTCATGGTGGGCAGCACCGATAGCGATCGCTGTTTTTCCAGAACAAATACAAATATCCTGTGTTACAGACTTGTCAACAGATACAGTTGCAAGCCAAGAGATAAAGGCATTCCCTCGATATCTTCCAGGCTTTCTTGTGCGTCACACCTCCCCCTTTGGGTTTGCTCCCCATCTGTTGGAAGGAAGTCGTCTGCCGGATGTCCTCCTCTTGAGGAAATATTTTTTTCAAACTAACATTTTCTTCTGCTTAAAATTCTTTAGCAATGTCTTTCCAAGATGTTATTTTTCTTGCTCTCTTCTGGTATCCGTTTACGTGTCGTTTTCTGAGAAAAGTCACAGTGTATTCGAAAAGTAAATTAAATTTTTTCTTTTAAATATCGGGTAGCGTTTCTAATATTGGGTAGGTTATTTTTTTTTTTTTACCATTGACCTGTGGGATAAATATTTAATTACATAGTTTACATAAAATAATGCGCATTATATTCTATATCCACACATTGCATTTTATAAATGAGTTTAACTTTTATAATACGTTAAGCGAATAAGAAAGCTTGGAATTTTATTTCCACTTTTTATGGTTGATACATATGATTTGACATGGAAGGATTTCACAATTCCCACGTAATTCGAAGTCCCTAAATTGATGAGAGCAATGGTTTTTATAATACATAAACCTTAATCTATAATCAAATTCTAATATTTAAAAAAAAAAAAATTAAACTATAATTTTTTTTACTTTCTTGCTTCTTAGATTCAATCATTTATTTCTATCAATTTTAACCTTATATATTCCACATTAAGAAAATTTTGAGAAACGATGGCGATATTTGACTCTCTGCTATTTGATGATTGCAATTTAGAAGACTTACCATCCTTAAACATACTGAAGAATGAACATCTTAGCATACTGCTATTTTTTATGCGTCTAAAGATAAACAGCTTTGTTTCAGATTTTTTTGCGTCACTGGTGGGGGCTTTTATTTTATATTGTGCAAGATTTTCCGCGTCTGTTATTTCCTGAAATATTCACAGGACAATTTAAATGTAACGTAAATTGAATAATTAAATGCAAAATTGTGCTATATTCTAATTGTTGAAATAAAGTGAAACGCCGTGAAAATTTTACTGATAAGCTCTTTCAAAAACTGTCAAATGTCATTTCTGAGTAACCCTTTAATATTATATATTTCAGTTTTTAGTTTTTGATATCCTTTGTGTGAGTGGCTGGCCATTTCTCGTGACTCTTTCGATCTCGAGACCGTTTCCGTTTTGTGTTTTTTTTTTTTTTTTTTCTTAATCCAAACTTTTTTGTTCTTAGTGTTTTGACGTGGTGTGCTTTTGAAGTCCATCCGTCTTCCTTTTGTCAGTTCATTTTAGTCAGAGGGCTTTGTGAGGACGTCAACTCTCGCAGCTGCGTGCCTTTGCTTCCCACTCCTTTTATATCCGGAAACTTTCGAACACCAAAAGAAAAGAAACGGGTGCCCCCGATTTTCTCTTTCTATCGGGAGCAGTGCACCCCTCTCCCACCCATTTATATGAAATCGGAAGGGGGTTGGAGGGTGGAAGCAGGGACGGTTGCGTGTTCGATCGATGGAGTGTTCGACTCTGTTTTGTGTCTCGTGCGATGCCTCTGTTTGGGAATGATGAATGAACGAGACCTGCAAAAAAAAAAAAAGTAATTTGCGTTTTTATGTTTTTTTGTCTTGGACTGTCCTCAAGAACAAGTTCCAAAATTTCACGCGTTTTTAAGTTTAATGATTCTGTGCAGTTTTTGTACAGTAATTAATGGATTTTTGTTGGCTAAATGATTAACCGTTCCCAAATGACCATTATTTCATTTAGGTAAATGTTGATGAAAAAATTTAATGTTGATGTAAGTATGCAATTTATGTGTATATGTAAATATTTTTTTACAGATTAACTCATTTTAGTTTGTCATGTTTTAATATATCCATGATATGAAAAAATTCAGAACAAAGTATTTTATTTTGGAAAGACGTAAATAAACACCTGTGTGTGTTTGACATCACTTTCGTTAATTATTGTAGATTAATCTTGGATGTGATTCAAGATGTGACTCATTACTAACACCGGGTTTAATATGAAGAAAGCTAATGAAATAAAGGCTATTTTATCTCTAAGACTTAAAAAAAAAAAAAGACTTAAAAAAAAAAACGTAAATTAGCCAACAAGAAACTATGAATTGCGTAAGATTCTGATGGCATTACTAATACGTCATTACAAACGAAACACGTATTACCGGAATAAATTAGCCAACAAGAAACTATGAATTGCTGTAAAGATTGTTCGTTTGATAATGATGGCAGTTAGCTAATGAAATCACGGTATTCTGCAAGATCGTACGTCATCAAAATGGTCATCAAAATTGCGTACAAACGAAACATAAACATTAGTGAGTAAGCCGTAAAGTTACCGAATTTATATACAAATTAAAACGTGTCTTGCTCCAAATAACAGAAGGAAATCTTTTTTTGCAATGAACGTGATCTCGTTTTACACATCACTCCTGTGAATTGTATTGTTGCGTTTGATAATGTAGTGGTACATTTGATACATTAGTGGGTTTTTTCATGGACTGGTAATGAATATCCCCTAACGCAATTCAAACTATGTTCTAATTCGCTTTGAAATATTTGCCTTTAGACGAATTTACTCGTTGTCTGATGAAAAAGTCGTCGTATATGTACTGCATGTGAACTGAACTCTGCTTACCCTGACAAAAGATGTCTTTGCACGAACCTTCATTTTTTTTTTTTTTTTTTTTTTTTCAAATACTTAATGAGGGTTTTAATTTAGTTTAGATCTTATTATTGTACGATGAAACATTTT
This sequence comes from Caerostris extrusa, assembly GCA_021605095.1. NCBI lineage: Eukaryota > Metazoa > Arthropoda > Arachnida > Araneae > Araneidae > Caerostris > Caerostris extrusa. The sequence continues at coordinate 74,169 of BPLR01017352.1, forward strand.
CCTAAATTATTTAGTTAATTTAGTACAATCGAAAATAATGGGTTATAAATGTATGAATAAAGGGCCTTGAATCACCTTCAAATCAAATTAATCATGTGTGTAATGTATTAAGTTCGTACTTTATAACAAATAGTTAGGCTTATTTCATTTCCAGACATTTAATGTATACATAAACGACTATGTTTATTGTCCATCTACTTGTATTTCTAAAAAAAAAAAAAAAAAAAAAAGTTTTTAAAAATTGTAAGACGTGCAGGATAAATCCACAGAAACTTGATATTTTATGCCAAAGTTTGTATTACTAACATGGTATAAACATTGTTATGTTTTCCTACATTTTACATTAGAATCTTTACGATTTCTACTTCCTCCATTAAAAAAAGAGCGGCCTGATAGCCAATTAGCTAGCGCTCTGGCCTTTGGTACCACAGACTTCAGGTTCGAATCCTGGCGGTGGCAGGGATGTTTGTTAAGCATCCGATATCCACTTTAAACTGAAGGTCCTGGTCTGATTAGCCTAAAGTGTGCAAAAAATGAAAGTGCAACGACAAACCAAACCAAACCTGCCCCATAGGGTAGAGGTTCGAACTAAGTAGAACGATTTTTCGATCAACGAATTTATTGTGCTTATTCTCGGCAAAGTTAATGTTTTTGTTCTACATGGCTTCATGAAATGAACCGAGCTGCATTGCTTAAGAAATCGAACACGATATATCCACCAGGTTGCCGTAGATTTATATGCATCATTTAAATTAACAGATACACTCGCTTTCCAGTAATTTTTTTCTTCTTTATATCACATTAGTAATGAAGTAGCTCTGGATCCAAAAACGTTCTTATTTAACGCACCCTATAAATAAATGAAACTCATTTCTCTCTCTCTCTTTTCCAAAGGTGTCAACCATAGCGTTAAAGAAAAGAAAGCCTAATTAAACAGCCGGAAAGAAGAATAGAAACAAATTTTTAATTCTTTTTCTCTCTCTTAATTTAAATCTCTTAATTAGAGTGCCCAATTGTTTTACTTTATTCATCCTTTTCCTCTGTGTACACAAGAGCAAAAGTCACAGCTCTAGTGAAATGAAAGTTAAAAATTTATTTTATTTAAAAAAAAAAAAAGCTCTTCTGGTAAGTGATTAAAAGACCAGCGCCACGCTTTGTAGCGGCTCTCTGCTTTTCTTTATTCACCGTTTTCTGGGGTTGTTGGATTTTTCACCTTTTCAGTTGATCGATGGCCGTTTTTAATTGGGATTGTGGATAATAACTCCCCAATCTCTCGATTTCATTTCCTAATGGGAATTGGGCACTTTTAAACTGGAAAATGGTTTCGAATGGCAAATTTAAAAAGAAGGTAATCTGGATTTCTTTTTTTTTTTTTTTTTTTTTTAATGGGGTTTTTATCTGTCTGGTGTTGCAAAGCGAAAAACGTTTAATGGTTTCTATGTAAATCACTTCTTCGGAGTTTTTATTACTTTAACGCCATGCTATTTGGAATTGTATTTTAAACATGATATGAAATCCAAAGCTTGGAGAATGTGTCCAGAAATCCAGAACATATAAATTTTATGGTATAAAAATCCTGAACTTGGCACATTTTCTATTGAAAGCATTACATTTTTTTTCCCCCACTTTTATTATATTGGAATTCATAGATAAAACTAACCATTTTGAGTATTGATTCAAAATAACTAAATTTCTTAACATTTTTATGGTATCAGTACAAAAGATTTAATTATTGTAAATATAAAATATGAATCCTGTGTTTAACTGTACCTAGAATTTTTTTTGCGTGAAAATAATATAGCAAAAAAAAAAAGAGATCACAGAAAATCCCTTTTAGAAGTTTTTATTACTTTACCACATATTATTTAAAATTGTATTTTAAACAAGCTATAAAGTTCAGAGCTTGTAATGATTTCGACAGAAAATGCGTCGATTTTTTTTTCCACTTTCATTATGTTGGAATTGATAGATAAAACTAACCATTTTGAGTATGGATTCAAAATATCAATAACTTTTTAACATTTTTATGACCAGTACAAAAGATTTAATTATTGTATATATAAATTATTCATTTATTTATTTAAAGATATACTTGTTCATTCTGTGATTGAAATTGATGGCTGTTTAACTATACCTAAAAGTATTTGAGAAAATACTATAACAAAAGAAAATGAGAATTACAAAAAGAATACCTTTAATATGCCTTTGAAATTTGCCTAACTGAGAAAGATGCATAAAAAAAAAGGTAACATATTGCTAAGTTTTCACTGTGTTAAATAGCTTACAGGGAACCGCCCTTGCATCTGTGTTAGAAATTGTACGTCACAAAAAATACTTCTGCATTTTTTATTGTGGGGCTGATCATTAGGTTAAGTGCTTTTCGTGGGAAATACTTCCTCTCCGTAGTAGTACAAAGTATATCTCTCTGCAATTTGGGGTCGAACATCAACTTTGATTTTCTGATGGTGGCTCGAGAACATCATCATGGGGAGTTGCATTGTATCCCTACGCCCTTGCAAAGTTAGAATTATCGTTATCTTTATTTACATTTTATGTTAAGGTTAACGACTGACCTGACGAGTGAATCCGGATGATTGAAATTGAATCTGTAAAGAATCGTGGGAGGTCTGGCTTCTCTTCCTAATTAATCTTTCACGAGAATTTAGCAGATTATGTCGTATATTTATTATTGCGGTGAGATAGTGATGTGCCCACCAAAACTGAAATTAAATTGTATGTGTATAATATAGAATCTGATATCTTAACTGTATAAAATTCACCCAAACTTTTTTCAAGATAATAGGTAATGCATTTATAGAGGGAAGTGTGAACAGATTATTGGTTGTGAAGGAACTAGGGCGATTTCTATTTATTTTCATCGCACCTGAGGTGATGTTATCCTTTGTGCCAACTGCTCTAATTTCCAGAAATTCCAACTGTGGATACCAAGACATCTCCAGCTATTTAGTTGTTGGTAAATGTAATGTTTAAATGTCCTCTTAATCTCAGAATGTTATGGACAATCTCTTATGATATGAAGCCCCAAGTTTTGCTTTAAAAACATTTTCTATACATATTATAGGTTTGCCTCAAGTCTGTATTTTACTCTTGTCTATTTTAGATAATGACTATGTTTATTTGCTCTTAAATATTCGAATCATGCCGTGTCTTAAGAGCATTTGACACAAAATATTTTAATTAATCAATTTGTAAACCTGTGATGGCACATTAACATACTGACACAAACGTCTTTTCTCCTTCAGTTTTCCTCATACCAAATTTCTCATTTAAATAATGACATCTGAAACGACTGTCTTTGAATTCCGATTACGAAAAAATTAAATAAATTGCATTTTTGCTTGAAGATATGCTACGAACGCGGACTAACAATACCCCGCAACGCTCAACGATCCTGTTAAACCAGGACCTATAGTTTAAAGTGTACTCCGATCCACTATAAACATCCATGGCACCGCCGGGACTCGAACCCGAAACCTGTGGTACCGAGCGTCACAGCGCTAGCCACTCGGCCATCTGGCCCATTTAAAACAAAGAAAAAAGCGTTGCAAAGATAAATATATATATAATCATGATTTTCTGCCATGTTTTTCAGCAAATAGTATTGAAGCCCCTTTAGAAATTGTAGTCATTGTTATTTGTAAGTGAAAAGAGAAAAAAACAAACATCACTTATGTACTGAATTAATGCATCACATAGCCTTTTCCGCTTAGTTACAATTTCATTGAAACCACGGCCAGATCCAGTATGTCCTTAAGTACCAGATACAAAATCCTTTTTTTTTTTTTTGCTCCGTATTGGTGGTCACTCCTCATTTCTGTTCTGGAAATCTCTTCTCCATTGTGGCTGTAGTTTTTTTTTTATTTCCCTCATTCATCTTCCATTTATATCAAAATAATCATCCCCCCTTTTTCTGTTCCAGGTCTCGTGACCCTGGCGACGAGAGGACCTTTGTTCGGTCGCCAAGAGGGACAAAATAGAGACTGTTTCCATCGTGAATCATCCCTCTCCCATAGATTTCACACACGAGGCGTGCTTTGAAAAAAAAATCTGCTGCGAACAATCGTTTTTCGAATAGAACAGGGTGGGATCTTTTTTTAAATACATATTTTAAATTCTCCCCCACCACTTTTGTATTAGTAGTAGCCTTTTACATCGGCTACTCTGTCATATAATTCGTATGAACTTTATAAAACTGAGTCATATGTCGTTCCTCCTCATAAATTTGTTAAATTGTTCACGATTGATCATGTAAAGGGTGGTATTTTAAGATGCAATTTTTTTTTTTTTTTTTTTAAAGTGGATAATTTTTTTTTAAAAATCTCGGCAATTATTTTTTGAGGTAATCGTGTCACTCTTATATTGTTTCGGTGTCAAATTTCTGTAATTATTATCGCTTTGATGTGGATTTTGGCGTTTTGCCATGTCATTTTTTTGTCATATGAATAGCTTCCTTCAAAACCTGGTTTATTGTTCATCTACTTGTACTTCTAAAAAAAAAAAAAAAAAATTAAATTCAAGACGTCCATGATGAATCCACATAAAAACATTTTATAGCAACGCTTGTATTACTAGCATGGTAAACATTGTTAGTTATATTTTTCTTCATTTTACAATAGAATCTTAACGATTTCTACCGGCCCGATGGCCATTGGTACCTCAGGCTTCAGGTTCGAATCGTGACGATGGCATGGATGTTTGTGAGTGGTTCGAATCCACGTTAAATTGTAGATCCCGGTCTAATTACCCCAAAGAGTGCACAGAATGACCGTAGAGCGACAAACCAAAACCATAAAAAAGAAAACATTTGATAATTAAATATTCAATAAAATAAGTTTATTCATTTTGTTTGCAATTGAAATTCGAGTTAATAAAGATATAATAAATAATCTATAACTTAAAGCAATTATTTTTTTTAACTCTTATCCTTGATCCTTATTCTTATGCCTCTTATCCTTATACTTGAAATTTTTAATTGATTATAATTGGAATGAATAACTTAAATGACTATTTAATTTAGCTAAGAGTATTGCTAGATGATCAAATGTAATATTTTATGATAGTTTTTTGCTAAATAAAGTCTGTTATATAATAGGTAATAACTTAGAGAATTTTTATTTTCTTTTTAATAAACATATTTTTTTCTTATTTAAAAAATATATATATATATTTTTTTTTTTTTTTTGTCTTAATTATTCATATCGTCTAAAAATTAGTAGCAATACTATTCTTGTATTCTACGTTGACCTTCAAACTCCATGGAGCAAAAAACCAAAAGTTGTTTAACATATTAACTCTATTATAGCTGAATGTCTTTTTTTCCCACAGATTAAACGTTTAAATATTCATTATTTTATTTATTTTGCGCATTACCATTTGTTTCTACCTTGACGTTTCCCACGCAACATAGAATAATATATATGAGAAAATTATTAGTTCTCAATCAGAAATAGAATAGCGAAAATGTGAGTGAAAGATGGAATAAAAAAAACTCCATCAATGTCCGTTAAGAACTATTAATTTACTTATTGATTTTTTTTATTATTATTTCTTCTATAATTTACTCATCTTTTCTTATTTAAAAAAATATATAGGTTCTTTCTTTTTTGTCTTAATTATTCATATTGTGTAAAATAAGTGGCAATATATAAAAATTATTATATTCTGCATTGACTTTCAAAGTCCATGGTTTAGTTTGGTTTGTCGCTCTACGTTAAGTTTTTGCACTTTGGGGTAATTAGACCGCGCTACCTACAGTAAGCAATTGTTAGAATCAACTGCTGCAATATTATTTGAAAAGAATTTAATAGGCATTTTAATTTTTTTAAAAAGTGTATGGTGTCTCTTAAAAAAAGGAATTTATGTATCGAATTTTGAACTGCTGACAATGTGTTTATTTATGGACCAAATCTAAACAATTCAGTGCTTCACCTAGAATCCAGGTAATACGTTTTTAATTAAATGAATTCTAGATTTTCATCAAATATCTTGTAACCAGACATTAGTCGAATTAGTCTCAAAAATAAGTTGAATCATTCTTTTTTTTCTGTGACATTTTTGTGTGCGAGCATGAGAACCACTCACTTAATGAAAAGAACTATCTTTCAGTTTGAAACCCGATGTCCCCAGCTTATCTCGCTTTTTACTGCTGTGGCTGAGAAAACTAATCTTTATTCAAGAACGAAAAATCTCTGGCAATCTTCTTTCTTGCAAGATCAGTAAAAAAAATATAAAAGAACCCTAGGAATTATTCTTCGAATTACTGGATAAGCAAACGTTCTTTTACAGCGCCTCGTGTCAGAGAGGTCGAAATGAAGAGGGTGTAAAACCCACTTTTATGGTCTAAATTTGTTCCCATCTCGAATGCCGTGTGAAGAGAACTGCGTGCGAAAGTAACCTCCTACCCCCCTCCTCCCTGCTAGGGCTCTTAACATTTTTAGTGTTGAGACATGGAACTTCCATTTCTTTGCACCAGACTCGCACAGGCCCATTCTTCCATGTTGCAATCTCAAATGCCAAAAAAAGTCATTTTTTCATCCTCGTCGCCATTTTAATTGTATCTGTGGGAGGCATGAGTATTTAGTGTTTAAGTTTGGACATTATTCACAGTTACAGTTAAAAAAAAAACATTTTACTGAATATCTTCTTCATTGGCCCCATGGTGGAACTAGGTTGTCTGGGTACTGATAGGTCTGAGACATGAGATGATTTCTTTGCGTGGTAAGGTGCCTACGCCCTATGCTCTTCAGTCATATTAGATATGGGGTCCATGGTTTAAAGTCTATTCGAACCACTAAAAACATCCATGTCACCACCGGGACCCGAACTCAAATCTCTGTGGCACAGAGGCCAGATATATATTAAGATTTGAAAAGTAAAGGAATTTGCAATTGGAGACAACGCATTATCGGTTAGCAGTGTAATATTAAAATAAATCTTATTGGTAACTTATTGTTTTATTTATTTTACTCTTTAAATCATTCTTTAATTTCAGATAATTATTAATCGTTAGACAATTTCAAAATGCAACATTACGAATAATCGTATGCGTATAAATAATCGTCGCAAATGTTCTTTAACGTGAATGTAAATATTAAAACAATTATAATATATATTTTTTTTTTTTTTTTGTTCCGACCAACTAAATCTTTTTCATTCGATAAATTACGATTCGATTTCGAATTTTCAAATTCGATAAATTTAGAATATTTTTTTTTTTTTTTTAATTTATTTAACTGGTTGGGCCTAAACAAATTTAAAAAACAATCAGTAGTCAAAATCTATGGAGTCATTCTTTTCTTACGAATTACTTTTACGCGTAATTTTTAGAGCTTATCTTTCAAAAAAAGATGATGGAATAATAAAAAAAAAAAAAAAAAATCATTTTTAAAAGTTTGTTTTGAAAAAGATTTTGATTGTTTCGAATTTTAAATTAAAATTTTCTTTGTTCATTAATATTTTTATTTAAGGTTTATTAAAAGTGCTGCATACAAAAAATATTAACAAATTCGAAATTTAGCGTATTATTGTTGGTAAAGGCTATATATATTTCATGCCTGTATGAGAAAACATTTCTAATGTTATTGGTTTAACAGAAGAAAGCCGGGAAATTAAATGAATTGAGGACGAGCTTTATCAACCTTAACGGATATTAATATGATCTGGATCTTATGATCGTTTGCTTATTATTATAGCTCCAGAAAATTATTTCAAATGGGACAGGTAATTCTCTTTTACTCTTTCCGTTCCCATTTCTTCTCATCTCGTTGCAAGAGAAAACAATTCCTTCCTACTATCGCTGGTGCCCATCTTTTGTACAGAGAAGTCTTAATGTTTTTTTTGCCAGGAAGACAATCCCCAGGTTCCTCATTTTTTCGTGTGTGAAATGGAATTAGGTCCGTTGCCCCATCTGGTTGCCTCTGGAGGACAGGGGGCCTTCATCCTGCTGGATTATTCTGCCCCAGGAATGATTCCAGGGTATTATTGTGCGGGGGGCCCCTTACCCGCATTTCGATGCCGTTTATGGAAGACTTTTTTTTTTTTTTTTCTTCTCCGGTTGTTTCTGGTGGGTGTATGGTAAGCCATAAAGTTAAATCATTCGTTTATCTTGACGTCGCTCGTGGATAAGGAAAATAGCTGCTTGGGAATACTCCTCCCTATTAGTTTCCAGCTGCTACAGTACCTTTGATAGTTTTGTTTTCATTGAAACTCTTTTTGGAGAGTTCCTTAATTGTTAAGTTTTTGAATGCATGTGGTGGAAAAATATTTTGAGTGTAGTACTTAAACTTAAATGTTACCCACTGGAGTAAATAATTCAGCAATGAGTTAGACATCTCGATGGGAAATTTGAGACTCGTAGGATTTATTTTGGCACGTTTATTGATATAGTTGTATCTTGATGTAAACTACGTGACTTGTTCTTAACAGCAATTTCTATCTCAAAACACAATTTTCTTGTTGTCCCAAATGTAAGCTGTTCCAGATGGTTCAATAGATGGTTGGTCATCCACGATTTATTTAAAAATGTAGCTAATGATTACATCTATGGCGAGTTTGGATAAATCATATTATACGTTGATCGGTACCAAAAAGTATCGATCAGCGTGTAGTATAGCCTTTTTCAAGTCATTGGGGTGGCTTGGAAAGCAGGAGCTCATTGGCGAGAAGAATGTATTCCCAGTTGCTGGCAGTGCAGTAGATAGAAGTGGGAAAAAAAAACGACTTATATCATTTTTGTTCATCTTCTACTGTTCTTAGTGGTCTGATGGCTAGCGGTAGCCTTTTGGTTCCACAGGCTTCAGGTTCTCCTGGCGGCAGCATGGATATTTGTTAGTAGTTCGGAATCCACGCTAAACTGTAGGTACCGGTATAATTAAACTAAAGTGGGAAAAATCACCATAGAGCCACAAATCAAATCTACTGTTCTTAATATTTTGGACCATACATTAAGCGAGGATGAATCAATTATATACATAGCAAAAATAAATTATTATAATAAGCACTACTCTTTAACTAATCGCTTTGTTTGTACAAAAATGGCGCTCATGTTCATGACTGATGTGTTTAACTGTGGAAATTGTGTATGTTCAGCTGAAGATACTCCATAAAAAAAAATATATTTTAGATATTTCATATCTAATGCAATTCGGGTGATGTAGTTTGTAATTGAAAATGTCTCTTAACTGTAAATACGACTCATTCGTTCAAGAACCCTGCATGTCAATTTCTGGCTCAACTTATCTCCCACTGTACAACGCTAAAGTAAAGTACATACTTTGTAACACTGTCACATTTCTCACCAACTCTTTACACCCGCAATACTGCTTCAGAGGGACTGAGAGAGAGTCAACTTATCTCCGCTATGCTGGGAAGTATAGGACTGAAGTGGGATCTCGTTTTTTATCTCGCCGAAAAGCTTTGTATGGATACGAGTAGTGCTGAGTTAATTTGCAAAATGGGTAAATCGAAGCCCATTTTGAAAGGGGAGAGACTTCGCTTGTCGTTCGCTCGCTAATTGCCCATCACACTCGCCAGAAACTATTTTACGAGGCAGCATAAAACGCCGCCCTGGAATGGTTACTGTCGAAAGTTACTGATAGTTTTATGTCATTAAACTGCACCTTGGAAGGGAGGTGGGTGAAAAAAAGAGGGGAGTTGCAATTCCATGTGAAGTTTGATTTCTCCAACGTCGATCGATGAGTGCTGATTGAAAAAGAATCCTAGGTGTGTCTGAATTCGATCCGAATTTGTGCCTTGAATCGATTTTCTATCCTCTTTACCTTTTCTAATTGGTGAAAACTATTTGCGAAATTCATGATTTACTCGACTGATTCCCAGAACTATTCGCAATTTCTGAAATATGGTGTCAATACAGTGATTGTTGCACCATGATCGGCTATAGTGTATTTTTAAGAAAATACTACCATTTTCATCGAATTAATGCTTGGGTTTTTGTAAGCATTTGGATATATTTTATTACTGCTGCTTATTCTCTTGGCATGAATCGTTTCCTGAAACTTCGCTATTTCTAATATATGGTGTCAATGCAATGATTGTTGGACCATGATAAAGCTATAGTGTATTTTTAAGAAAATGCTACCATTTTCATCGAAATAATACTTAGGTTTTAATAAATATTTGGATATATTTTATTGTTGCTACTTATTCTCTTGGCGGGAATTAGCCGAATTTATAAGATTATCTGTTTATGAACTAATTTATTTGGATTACTTTCGCATATTTGTTGCTTGAAAAATATACAAGTCAACAACATATAAGATGCAAATTCTACACTTATAATTTTAAAGATATTATTAATATTTTTAAGCATGTTAAAAAAAATTCACAAATAGCGTTACCTACACATTTATTTTACAGTTATGTTTATATATAGTTTTTTTTATACAGTTAGCTTCTTTCTTATTTCTATTACCTTATTTATTTTATTAAATTACTATTGTTTAATCTAAAAAATAAAAGAAAAATCTTTATTTTGTCCTTTTTGGTACTCTGGTTCATCTAGATTATTTTTAAATGCTCCCGTTAATCTTAGATGAGCCTCCTTATAATCCTTGGTCCAACTTGGATCTCTGAATGGCTTATCCAATTCATGGATCTGTGGGGAAGAAATACAGTCCTTGCTCTCTACGAAATAAAGGACAAAAAGAAGCAAAAAAATCGAATCTTCACCAAGTCCTTTCTAAGCGGCCATCGATCACGAGAGAAGAGGCCTTGTTTCAAGATTGGCATGCTCCCCCCTCCTTCCTATATTGATTTGGCCTTTCCATCGGACCTCTCCCCCACCCTCTTAATTGATTACATTCACAAAAAAGGGGGAGGGCAGTGAATTCGCTTTATCAGCGAACCAGTAGAAACGGTTTTATCCCCTTGATCAGAAGATTGCGTTGCCCATTGTGAATGCTGCTGCTACCTTTCTCCTGGACATTCGGTCATTCATCTTCCACATGGACACACTTTCCCTTTGTATTGAACACTAGTATTTAAATGGCGTACTATGTAATTCTACCATTGTTTCAGCTGCTTTTCATTTAATTTTGAGTAAATACATAATTTTATCCTTTTGTGAACGTCAGATTTTCTTGAAATTTCATTAATAAAGATAGTAGTAGTAGTAGTAGTAGTACCGTTATATTAATGATTTGTATTGAACATCGGTATTTAAATGCTGTGCCTTGTACTTCTGCCATTGTTTAAGTCGCTTTTCGTTTAATTTGGTGTAAATGATTAAATCTGTCGTTGTTTTATTAGCGTCAGATTTTCTTGTAATTTTCATCAATAAATATTTGCCATTATTTTCTACATATTAATTACATTCAGTTGGTTTCAATGAAGATAGTAGTAGTAGTAGTAGTAGTACCGTTATATTAATGATTTATATTGAACATCAGTATTTAAATGTTGTAACTTCTACTTTTGCCATTGTTTCAGCTGCTTTTCATTTAATTTTGTGTAAATACATGATTCTGTTATTGTTTTATTAGCGTCAGATTTTCTTGGAAATTTCATTAATAAAGATTTGTCATTATTTTCTACATATTAATTACATTCAGTTGGTTTCAATGAAGATATTATTAGTACTAGTGCTGTTATATTAATGATGATTGAAATTTTAAGGTGCAACAAACATAAATATATTTCCATCTTAGATTAGTTGCCTGATGGCCAATTGGCTAGCAATCTACATGTTTCCAAATTTCTATTATTTTCCTGATAAACAGATTAATTTCTACAAATATTTTTGTGAGATGTTCTTCATATTATTCCAGCGATCTGATGGCCAAGTGGCTACCGTTCTGGTCTTTGGTACCACAAGCTTCAGATTCGCATACCAACGGTAGTATGGATGTTTGTTAATGGTTCAAAATCCGCGTTTAACTGTAGGTCGCGATCTCATTAGGACTAAAGTGTGCACAAAATGATCGTAGAGCGACAAACCAAACCATAAAAAAGAAACATATGATAATTAAATATTCAATTAAATAAGTTTATCCATTTTGTCTGAAATTGAAATTGAATTAATAAGGATACAATAATTCTAGAATGTAAAACTATTTTTTGAACTCTTATCCTTCCTCATCCTCATGTCCCTTATCCTTATACTTAGGATAGCCAAACCATCTCAGATTAGACTGTGAATACAAGCTTATTAGTTCTTAAGAATACTGTTAATAAACAGTAAGTATCCGATCAAGGCCATTGTGTGCCTATGGACAATAATTCTGTAACCAATCCCTCTGGACATGAAGTTATTAATCGACACCAACAAATCCATATTTTTGGGCTTTATGTTCTTTTTTCGTGAATTTTGCTGCTGCGTGGTGGGTACAATTTGCTAAATGTCCCTCACACCTTTATTTAATCTGGCACTTTCATCTACGACGGCCACTTTTAAAGACTTAGTGTGGCACTAAATGACTTGGACACGCGACACTCGAATAAGACCAAAAAGACGGCATGGAAAGAAATAAAAAAGAATGCATTCTTCGTGCGCCTGCTGCTTTTCTTATGCATATTTATGGAGGGCTTTGGCAAAGGTTGAAGGGGGTGTGGGGGAAGGTCAAGAAAGAGTTATTACCGTCGTATTTTTCCCGGAGAAGTGGTGTTTCCAGAAGCGACCTTTTCCCCACTCCCGGAATCTGGTCACGTCTCTCGGCTGTCGCGGTAATGGCGAGGGCGGGGAGGGTTTTGTAATTATTCAATTTTCTGCGAGGGGGAAGAGGTAATGCGATTGGAGAACGCGCGTGTCTCATTTGAATATTTCGAGGCGGTTTGGGAGAAGTGAAGGGAGTAAATTGCTTTGGACCGGCTTAACAGCGACGCCGTAGCTTTTGGCTGCTTCAGCAGTTGTAGTTAAGATTCTTTTAGATTTTTGTTAGGATGTCAACGTTTTCTGTATTCGCCTTCGTTTAAAATGCGTGATTGGATAACAATTAAATGTATTTAAAGTCTTCTGAGTCATTCGCAGAGTCACATTGATTGTGTTGTCTCTGTTTCCTACATTAAGCAATATATACGTAAATATGGGGCTTCTAATAACTGATAGCAGAAAGGTTGGTGCATGGTATTCTTTCGGTTTGGGACATTCTTTGCTTATTATGTTGTCCATTAGGACAACTCAAGTATCCCATTAAAATGATAAAGATTTTATTTCAAAAAGAAATTGGAGAAATATTACTTTTGGGTAGACGCAAACACCCAATTATCCGTATTTTAACATTACCATGATATTGTAGATTCTTTAAAATATATTATGAAATAGATTTGAAATATGTATATATATGTGTTACTATATTATATTTTGCATAAATATAATTCTGTATCAAGCCGCTTATATGAAAACAAAAGGTTTTGCATAAAACTACAGAAATACACCTTCTGTTCACGTCGCTAGTTAAATACAGGATTTGCATTTAATCAAATGTTTCAGTTATTTATATAACACTAAAACTCCGACGAGTAAAGGTGAGGATGCGGCCTGGTGAGATGCTGGCCAAGTGGCTAGCTCTGTGGACTTTGGTACCACAGGCTTCAGGTTCGGATTTTGGCGTTGGTATGGATGTTTGTAAGTGGTTCTGAATCCACTTTACAATGTAGATACCAATCTAATATTAGCCCAAGTGTGCAAAAAGGGACCGTACTGCGAATTTAATGAACTAATAATAATTAAATAGCTACAGTTACAGATTTTATACATTCATTTAAGATGAGGTGGTTTACGCGAATTACGTGATTAGTCAAAACAACAACAGTAATCCGATGAGATAAAATTAATAATAAACAACGAATTTCTTTTTGCATTTGCTTTTATAAAAATGATGTTGGTATCCTGATTATTCCATCAGACCTTCATTCGTCCTTACTTTTTTTCTTTATTTTCTTCTGTTTCATATTGGGAAAAACTACTTTATTCAGTCGTTTTGAACAAACTTTTTTTTTCACTCATACCATTTTTCTCCAACCTCAAGAACCTGTCGAATGGCCGAGGTCTGTAATTAAATCGCCTTTTAATACTTTCTCGGATCTTTCTTTTTTTTTTTTTTTTTTTTTTTACATTTTTTTTTTTTATGCATTACAGCGAGAGCTTCGTGATAATAAAAAAGGTGTTTCCCAACCACATGCCGTATGAAAAGGGGGTGGGGCCAGCAGAACAAGGATGGTGGTTTCTTACAAATTTGTTTCTTTAAAAGGGATATAAAGTGGTGGCCTAATATTGAAGTATTAAGATCGATGGATGCTCATTTTCCGTCTTTCTTTTCATTTCTTTTTTTTTTTTTTTTTTTTTTTTATCCTCTCTCTCTCTTTTTTTTTAAAGTTAAGATCTTACATTCATTGCTATGCTTCGCTCGCTGAATAAATTTCATTTTGAGTTCTAATCAAATTGGTCTTTCTGCGAAAGCTTATTCATGTAAAAATAAAAATTAAAAATGTTTTGTTTATGCTCTTTGAAAATTCAATGATGGGAGAATGGAATTAATCACAAGATGCCGAAGCGAATTATTGAATATAAATGCTTTCTTTTTTTTTTTTTTTTTTTTTTTTTTTTTTTTTTTTTTTTTTTTCCCAACGATGCTGTTTTTGTCTTTTCTTCCATTTCGAAAATAAGTTCGTGCGGTTCTTCCATTGCTTTTATTTGGAAATGTTATAAACCAAAGATGGTGCGACATTGATTATGAACTGCTATATCTTTTACAATATTAGATTCTGTAAATTAGCATGTTCCGAATTAGTGATCTTTATTATCAATGTTTTATAGAATAATTGATTTTTACGTTATTTGACTATAATTAATCAGAATTGAAATTATTTTTCTATTTGTGTATTTTATACCAACGTAACGCAATGCTTGAGCAACAATACTTGTGTCAAGACCTATTAAGTAAACTTTATTCATTGATAATTACTCATTTGTATTAACTATATTCTGGAAAAGGTATTATTTTAAATTTTAACTGTTGCAATGAGTTTTTTTTTTTCATATGTAATTTTGACTTCTGACTGTGATTCTGATTTTTTTTTTTTTTTTTTTTTTTTTTTCAAATTTTTCATTGCTCCATGTTTAGATTTGAACATAGAATCTTATAGAAGCTACACTATTATTAAGATTTAATGTATTCTAAATAGAGAGGGGCTTTATGGCCGAGTGATTAACGTTCTGGGCTGAGTGCCACATGTTTAGGGTTCGAGTCCCGCGGTGATGTGGATGTCTATAGTGGTTCGAAATCCGCTTTAAAACATAGATTCCCTGTCAAATATGACTGTAGAACGTTGGACTTGGGGCTGACAACCGTAATGTATATATATATATATATATATACATACATCTCATGTTTCGTCTTCAGCGATACGGAGCAACCTGATGGCCAATTGGCTAGCGCTCTGGCTCAGGTTCGAATTCTGGCTGTGGCATGGATATTTGTTAATGGTTCAGAATCCATGTTAAACCGTAGGTCTCCGTCTAATGAGCCTAAAGTGTGCACAAAATGACCATAGAGCGGCAAACCAAACCAAATCAGACTTCTACTTACGGGTGCTCCATCACAACAGAAGCTGCCCCTTTCCTTCATCCTAAGTGGACTGACGGGATGTCCGTCCCGCGCCGCTGGACACTGAGGATGAGTCACACACAGAAATAGATAATCTTTATGTACACTTTTCTTTTGCTTGTTTTAAGCTATTCTTACAATACTTTGGTATCTTTTAATTTAATGTTATTTTTTTATAGAATATATTTATTATTTGTAAGCAAATTTAGAAGGGTTGCAAATACTGCACCTTTTAAAGTTGTAAAAAAAAAAAAAAAAAAATTTATTAAAAGGTTTTTATAAATACGATTCCAATAAAAGTCATTGAAGTTATTTCAGAAATTGTTTAAAATCTAGTGAAGATATAGTACGTTCGAAAGAAATATATAAACATAAAACCGACTGAAATTGAGATAACAAACAAGTTACAGTATTTATTTATGTGTAAAATTAAATAGCAAAAATACTATAAACTTGTCTGTTATCTTAATTTGAGCCGGTTTTGCCATGTCGTATGTTGTTCACAGCTATTGCGACAAAAAGAGAAAAAGAAAAAAAAAGTGGGTGATCGACCTCTGGACATTCTTTTTGTTTTCCCGTGCCCTTTCGACCCGAGTGTCAGGTGCACAACCGGTTGTACCCAGTGACGCCGGCAGCGCTGATTGAGTCGTCTTCTCCCAAGGTGACGCCACCCACGCACTGACACTTGCGCTCGCGTTGTGGTTTTTGTTTTGTTCGGTGATCTTGTATTTTTTTTTTTTTTAATATATTCTCTCCAACGAACTTTTGAAATTTATTTCTTAATTTATGCCACCTAAAATTAGTATCTTTTATTTTTGGAAAAAAAAAATAATGTAATAAATTGATTTGTACATTAAATTACTCGAGTTCCATTAATACATATGTTTAACATTCTTAAAGTTTAAAAAGCAATTGTTAACGTTGTTGGTAACAAACAATTGTTGACTAGGATCGTGTCGAAGACGAAAAAGGATATGCATTGTTGTTTTTTTTACGGGGTGGAAGTTGTCAGGCCTACGCCTAATTCTCTACAGTCATATGACTGGGGCCTGATGGCGTGGCTAGCGCTCTGACGCTCGGTACCACAGGCTTCAAGCTCAAATCCCGGCGGGGCCATGGATATTTGTAGTGGTACAGAATCTACTTTAACAATTGTTAACATAATGTTAAAAACTCGAATTCCCATTAATAATTTTTATTAAATTATTTTGTTATTATGAAAGGCGAATGGAAACTTATTATATTGAAAGCGTCCTGATTGACAATTGGCTAGGGCCCTGGCCTTTGGCACCACAGGCTTTAGATTCGAATCCTGCGGTGACATGGATGTTTGTTTCTGAATCCACTTAAAACTGTAGGTCCCGGTCTAATTAGCCGAAAGCGTGCACAAAATGTCCGTAGAACGACAAACCAAACCAATCATTATTAAATTGAAGAATTTGTTTTCTCTTATTTACCTTTGTTAAGAAGGGCCCTGATGGCCGAGTGGCTAGCGCTCTGGGGCACGGTACCCCAGGTTTCGGGTTCGAGTCCCGGCAATGCCATGGTTGTTTGTAGTGTTTCAAAATCCACTTTAAACCATAGGTCCCGGTCTCACATGATCGTAGAGCGTTGCAGGGGTATTGTTACTCCGCGTCCATAGCTTATCTTCAAGCTACACGCACCTCCTGGGTAGTGCTAAGTGAGTAACGTCGGTGCAGCGCTTGCCTTAAGGCATTAAAGACAGCTGTTTAAGTGTTTTCCAGCTGCATTAGAATAAAATAAAAAAAAAAGGTGTTCTTTTTTTATTTTATTTTAAACCACACGCGTATCTTATAAAGTGGTTTAAAATGTTTCGCTTGTTATATAACTAAGACTATAATTTTACTATAATAATTGTTTTTTCTTCCAACTCGAAAATTTTCGCAATGTGACTTTTAGCACTAAGTGTTCGACTTTTTTACCAGTTAAAGACCGCCTTTTTCTTGTACCGTTGGTTGTAGACGAATATCTTGGACAGCAACCAACGCACGGAAGTAAAATGAGAAAAACTGTGGTTTATGGAATGGAATTACCATAATTTCATTGTGTATCGTTCCATCTTGAATATTTCTTGGCAATAATATGTAATTTTTTGCCATCGTTCCATTTACAGCGCAATCTTAAACATACGTATCAGTTTAATGTATATGATGATATAGCATGACTGTAAGTAATCAGAAAAACTGGGTTTTTTTTTTATTCTAAATAATGAATAAAAAATTAAATATATAGTTTTTGCGGTATAAGATGCTTACATAAAATATAATCATTCCTATTATGTATTTAAGTCTAAATTTAACAGTAAAAGGATAATCTCTAAAATTCACTATTTCACATAAAAATTGAGGAACAGTATTTCTTTTTTTTTTACACCTTTATTCAATTCCTACTATTAGTTCGCACTCTCCCAATATATATCTTGTTCAAATTTTCAATCGTTAATAAAATATTTTTTACTCATCCACTCAAGTTCAAATAGATTTTTTTGAACTTGTAGTGGATGACACTTGATGTTAATACAGTTTTTCAAATATGAATTCAGTAATTAAATTTAATTAATTAATTTTAGTTTTATATGGGACAAAAAAGTTCTTTAACTGAAATATAATTTTTCTTTGTTAACCTAAGTAGGAATTGACTTTTTTTTTTTTTTTTCATCATTTTACTCGTTATGATATATGTCACTGTCACATTTTTAAACTAATGCACCTTTATTTGATTTATGTTTTTATCATTTTTTTGTTGTTGTGTATGTTATTTAAATTTCACAAAATAAATGCTCTAAGTTATTATTAAAATTATTTTATATAATCTTCTATATTGTATAACCCTGCAAAAAGAAAAAAAAAATATGATAGTTTGACAAAGAAAAAAATTGCATTCACTGCTCCAGAAATATACAACTTGATTTATAGTTCTAATATTACTTCCAAAAACTCATACCATTTAAAAGAAAAGGATAAACCTCAAAGTGTAATTTCGAGTTTTATAAAACCATTTAACTTATTTTTTATTTTAAAGTTGCATTTATTTTCCGCTTCATCTCCACAGTAATCTTTTGTCTTGGCCATGCCAGAGCCATTTTATACTGGCCAATTCCTAACGGCAATTCCCAACTTTTTTTCAATATTCAAAACTTTATTTTCGCAAACAAATAATATATATAAACCCTTTTTTTACCTCGTATATAATCCATACGATTCAAAAAC
Organism: Caerostris extrusa; assembly: GCA_021605095.1. Classification (NCBI taxonomy): domain Eukaryota; kingdom Metazoa; phylum Arthropoda; class Arachnida; order Araneae; family Araneidae; genus Caerostris; species Caerostris extrusa. The sequence continues at coordinate 92,980 of BPLR01017352.1, forward strand.
AAATCTCTCCTTATATATATTTAGGAGCATTAAAAAGCAGTATTCACCATCTTTTTTCCTCAAAAACCACTTATGTATTAAATAAATATTGAAAATGACGATGGAATAAAGAACCAAAAATGTTAAATAAAAAAAAAAAAAGAGGTAAGGGATTTCGCTGTGCAATTTTTCATCATTTATGAGAATAAATATTAAAACTGACGTTGGAAGTGAAATAAATAAATGATAAAAATAAAGAAGAAAAAACAGGGGGCCTGGAAGCGATTCATGCATAATGGATGGCGAGAGAAGAGGTCAGAGAAGGGACACCAGAATTATGGACCGGGGCCTTGCGTGACTACCCCGAGATGGGGCCTCCATTTTCATGCCCCTTCGTGACATTTTTTTTTTCTTCTTTATATATATGTATGTAGTATTCCTTCCAAGTTTGTGGAAAGTGTGTCCTGATGAATCTGCTTCCAGACTTTTTAATGAGATTCTGCAAGTCTTTCTTTTGTCTTTCTTGTTGGGGAAGGTAGACAAAAGAATAAAACGCTTGTTTTCCATCGCACTTTTGAAGACTTTGAAAACTAGAATGATATATTTATTTCAACTTTTTATCAGGGATTAAATTCATTGTGGGTATTTTACTTATTGTAATTTGTATAAACAGTACTTAGGTTTTTAATTCGGATTAAAAACCCTAAGAGCTATGTGATCTTTTTTTTTTTTTTTTAAATCTTCACATCTGCTGATGAATCTGTTTCCAGACTTTTTAATGGGATTCTACAAGTCTTTTCTTTTGTCTTTCTTATAGAACGTAGACAAAAGAATAAAACGCTTGTTTTCCATTGCACTTTGAAAACTAGAGGGATATTTTTAAATTCATTGTGGATCAGAAAGTGGATATTTGCTTAATGTAATTTGTATAAACAGTACTTTGGGTTTTTAATTCAGATGGTATTGGCTAAGTATTAAGTGATCTTTTAAAAAAAAAAAAAAAAAAAAAAAAAAAACTCTTCACGTTGCTGAGGAATCTTCCAGACTTTAAAAAAGACATTAAAAGTCTGGAAGCAGATTCATCAGCAACGTGAAGAGATTCTGCGTGTCTTTTCTTTTGACTTTCTTGTAGAAGGTAGACAAAAGAATAAGGGGCTTGTTTTCCATCACACTTGAATTGGGAAAACTAGAGGATATTTTTATTTCAGCTTTTTATCAAGGATTCATTGTGGATCGGAAAGTGGATTTTTGCATGTTGTAATTTGTGTAAACAGTACTTAAGTTTTTTAATTCAGTTGGTATTGGCTGAGAACTGCAAGGGATTTTTTTAAAAAAAAATTCTTAATGCTGATGATGAATCTGCTTCCAGACTTTTTAATAAGATTCTGCAATCATTTCTTTTTGTCTTTCTTGTATAAAGTAGATAAAAGAACAAAGTAGTTTTCCATCTCACTTTTTAAACTAGAGGCCAGAGCGCTAGCAAATTGGCCATCAGGCCGCTTTCATATCTAATTACAAATAAGGCTTCATTCATTTCTTATCTGTATGTACATGCTAGGCTTTTTGTGATTATCTTTACATTTTATGTCCATTGAATCCTTGATCATACGTGATAACACAGACTTGTCATCCTATTTTTTAATATATAGTAATACAACTTCATTTTCAACTACCTTTGTTATTACTCTATGTAATCCCCAGTCAGCAAGTTGTAAAACATCGCACATCTTGTAAATAAATCGTAACTAATTTACAAAAAAGCGACTTTCATATGCAAACAAATTATGTAGTGCGTTGTAGGCATCCATTTTCTGTATTCATTTAGATTCTATCTTTCAACATTTTGCAATTGTGACCATTCTAAACAAAGGCAAAATTTTACGTGATGACAAGATCTGGAAACACAAGTGTCATTACACAGCTTCCGGACAGCGATTTCGCCACACTCTTTTATCTTCTGTCAACAACTTAATTTAAATACCTGCTTGTTGTTGTTCAGAAATCGGCACTTTGCAGTCCAAAGAACAATGGAGAGGCGTGCTGGGAAAAGATCTTTGAGTAAAAGCTGCACGTGTCTTCTTGTTGCCGAGGGGCTTCATTAGCGAAATAAGTCCTTTTTCTTCGGGGTAAATCTCTCAGCACACAGTTCGCTGTTGACTCAAAGTTGTGTGCCTTAATTGCCCTGCCCTGTGCTGTCTTAATCCCGAGAAATCTTAAGACGTCCTAATGGCTCCCCTCAAACTCACTTGGTGCCGAATGTCTGTCTGCAAATAAGTCGTAATGAATTGGATTGTTAAGTTGGTATTAATGTCGCCGCGAGGTATCCGTTCGCTTTATCAGAAATGCATATTGTGAAGAATAATAAATTAAAGTAATGTGTCAACAAGTTTTAAAGCCAGGTTTTAATTTGGTTTAATAATGCATGGTAGTTTTAATGGAACATTTAACAGTAAAGGAAATGAAATTCTTCAGATTTGATTTTCAGAAATCAAAATTCCTTTAAGTATCCCATTTGCAATTCCTCCTTTGCCGCATAATGAGTGATTCTGTCTTTGCAGTTTCGTTGCTATGTTTAAATGTAATTAGCTGTAATAATTATTTTTGGTAATGAATTTTATTACGTTTAATAATTTGTAAATAGAAGTTATTTATTATTTATGACGCCGAGTGGAATTTTGAGAATTAGAAATTGTCACTTTATACAATGGCAGGAATGTAATCTTTTTTATTATTATTATTAATTTAAATTAAAATTTTTATTAATAAATGGAAATAATGATGCTTGTAACTTTCTTTCTTTATATAAAATCTTGGTTGGTATTTAAATTTTCAAATAAATAAGAAAGCTGCATGTTTATTGGAACAGCTTTTGATCCATTTTTTATATACCTATCTGTTATTATTACATTGCGCATATCGTGGGACAAAAAAAAGCGTGATATAACAATGATTTGCTGTATCTAAAGAAACGTTGAATGCATCCTTTCTCAACACTGCATCCACCTACTTACTTAAACTGGCATTTCATCTTCATATAAGTGCTCCTCAATGCTTTGGTGGCCTGATGGCCAATTGGTTAGCTCTCTGACCTTTGGTACCACAGACTTAAGGTTCGAATCCTGGAGGTTTCATATTTCATACTAGATTATATTGATCTTATTATCCGCAAGTAATAAGTTTTATAACTTGCCAAAAACAATATTCATCGATTATTGTTCATGTAGATGGTCGTTCTGAAATGCAGATAAGCTATAAAGCATAACATTAAAAAATATATATTGGAAAGAAAATTATTGATACAAATAATGTTTTGATTGCAATGACGTTTCTATAATTATTAAGTACAATAAATGTTTGAACATCGAATCGTACAAAATTAGAACCTCAATGGCGGTCGCTTCAGCCTTTGAAAAAGAATCGTCTCCGATAGCGTATTTACTTGGGAGAATTAGCGTTTCTTAGCGGTGGTATTCCTGGGCGCCCCTTAATTTCGGCCCCCGCGTACCAAATGGCGGGGCGGCCGAGATATTAAATTAGCGATCTCGGGTGGCAGCAGGGGCTTCCATCTCCTAGCAACCGCACCATTTTTCATCTCCGTTTATTTTCTTTTCTGCGGGAGTGTCAACATGGCGCGATCATTTTCGCGCCTCTCTTCGTTGCCATGGCGACGGCCTGCCTTGCCACCCCCCGTCCTTCCGGAGTGAGCCGGTCCCGTTGTTTCTGAGCCATTGAACCGGAGAGACATCCTACTCTATTGTAATGAAGTGAAGAGGGGGTGGGGTCGCCGATTATGGAAAAATCCCCTTTTTTTTCTTTTCTTGTGGATAGCGTACTGGACATTTTTTTTTTTTTTTTTTTTTTGTAACTGAATCCCTTTAGTTCACAAAGACCCCTAGTATTGTAACATGACACTAATTCTTTTTTCTCTCATGGGAAAAAAGTGAAGTAGAGAATCAAATAGAACATTTTAATAAAAATAACGAAGTAATTGTAATCCATTTCTTTTTTTATGTGTTTGAGAATCCGTTGTTACGGGAACTATGGGGAATCCTTGGTGTGGCAAAAAAAATTATCTGATTGTTCTTTGACTTATAAACCTTCATTGTTTTACAGTTTTTTTTTTATTATTATTATTATCTCGAAACAGCAAATTTCTCAAGTATGCTAAAATAAGTATTACTGTCGAAATGAAAACTATATTCTATGTATATAGAATTCTATGTCTCGTACATTACGAGACGGCAACATAAATTTCAGATTAGTACAATCCTAATATTATTTCTACGATTTATCTAACTTTAAGATACTTTCTGTTCATATGAAACTGTTTAGCTCATTTCATATATTTTATTTAATTTCGTTATTTTCTCCCTTCAATTTCAAAAAAAAAAAAAAAAATGGAATTACTAAGAGAATTAATAATTATAATGTTTATTTTTACAACAAAGTTTCTTATTTACATATATATAAAATTCACTTAAGTAACGTAAACTGCATATAGATGCAGATATTTATTAATAGCAATTACAATAATAGATGGTAAATAAAAGAAAGTATAACTTAAATCTAATTGTTTTACACGTGAGGATTTTTTTGGGGAGGGAGAGGTTAAATATAGTGAAAACAACGATTAAAAGGTACTTTTGAATTAAAAATGGTTGTAAAAATGTAACTTTTCTATCTAGCCCCAATAAAAACCTCTGGCCTTTGGTAACGCAGGCTTCAGGTTCGAATCCTGGCGGTAGCATGGATATTTATGAGTGGTTCGAGTCCACGTTAAACTGGTCCTGGTCTAATTAGCCTAAAGTGTGCACAAAATGACTGTAGAGCGACAAGTCAAATCTAAGCCAATAAAAATTTCATGCCAATCTTCATAGGTTTTGAGCAAAATATATTTAAATGTAATATAATGCAACTAGGACTATATAATAAGGTTTAGATAATGCACCTAATATTTGAAATGCATAGAACACATCTCAATTTGTATTGTGTGCATGTATGTTGTTAAGCTGATCTAACCGTGAGCCTCTGTTTCAGAAGGCGAGCGCATGCAGCGTTTCGTGGGCAACCAGACGCACAGTGACTACTTCAAGCTGCTGGAGAAAGACGGCGATCACCTATTGGTGGCAGCCAGGTGAGTTCATTTTCTTCTTTAATATAAAACATATACACAACAAGAAAACATTCAAATGGCAAACCAACAACAAGAAAGATAATTTTAATAGTAAACGTACTCAGATTGTTAAAGTAAATTTTATTTCTGCTGACTAGATAGTAAAATCCTCTGGTGTCATGGATATTTGTTGTGGTTCGGAATCCACTCTAAACCATAGATCCCGGTCTAATATGACTGTAAAGCGTTGGGTGCAAGGCTGACAACCCTTACCCGTAAAAAGAAAACATATCCTGTCTTGAAATCTGCTAGTAGGCAGACGACAGCCTTGGCCCACCATGGAGCTGTTGTTGTGCCAGTGAACAAGATGGCAAAATCCAAAAACTAATAGAGCGACGAATTCCATAAAATGTAAAAACACTGTCTGTGTTTCATAAAAGGACTATCATTAGTATGTTATTCTCCATGGTGATTATAGCTAACTGGTTATTAAAAACCTTTGATTGTGTTGAAAATAAATTTACTTGTCACTGATAAATTATGTTACAGATAATGAATATGAGAAATGGTATACCAGGTTAGAGGTTATTGACAGAAAGAGTATAAAAGAAAAAAATAGGTATGGAGATGGTGGGAAACAGCAATAAAAACGACAGATCTTTACATTGATAGAGAGATAATGAGATGGGAAATGACACAAGTAGTGATGTCACAAACAACTTCGGTATGGAACTGGTCTAGTCGTATGATAACCCTGCATGTGTCATTTGTAATTTTTGAAGATTGTCTCTTAATTTTAGATTAGCATTTTTGCTCACGCCTCGTTTTGAAAATTAGAAATCTTCGTTTGTATAATTACATATATCATTAGAAAATTGGCTGCATAATATTATCAAAAATTATTTTACTTATCTAACTAATTTGGCGGTGGAGAAACTAAAGAGCTAACTAATCAAATAGAAAATTACGAATTTTTAATCCGGTAAAATAATAAATTTTCATAGTTCCCCATTAAAAAATTATCAAATTGCGAAATGGTAAAATGTTATTGCTATTATAAAAGTAAAGATTCTTTTTTCCACTAGACAAATACTATTTAATATCCTATTAATTGGATTTTATACGTCAAGAATTTACATCAAGTCTTTTAAACTTGTAATAATATTGAAAATTCTGCTTTGTAATTCAATTTATTTTGAATTAATTATCAATATGATTACAAGTTTAAAAGACGATGTAAAATATGAGTTTTTACATTGTTGTGATGCTTTTGCTTAGCTAGGTTAGCGAGAACTGGTATTGATTTCTGGTACATAAACGGAATAAAATAAAAGAAAGTGTAGTTGGTCTCGAACTTGCAATATTTGATAAAAATCACTTTCCTTCTTGAAGATCGTTTCCGTGGAAAAATCGGTTGACCATTCGGAAACATAAAAGAGAATTACAAGATTTGATTAAATTACAAAGCAGAATTATCAATATTATTACAAGTTTAAATGACTTGATGTTAAAATGCGAGTTTTTACAATGTTGTTGACGCTTTTGCTTAACTACGTTAGCGAGAACTCGGTATTGATTTCTGGTACATAAAAGGAATAATAATAAAATAAAAAGAAAGTGTAGTTGGTCTCGAAGTTTGCAATATTTGATAAAAATCACTTTCCTCTTGAAGATCGTTTCCGTGGAAAATCGGTTGACCATTCGGAAACATAAAAGCAAAAAATTACAAGACTTGATAAAATCAGTTGACCATTCGGAAACATAAAAGAAAATTACAAGACTTGATGTAAAATCAGTTGACCATTCAGAAACATAAAAGAAAATTACAAGACTTGATGTAAAATCAGTTGACCATTCAGAAACATAAAAGAAAATTACAAGACTTGATGTAAAATCAGTTGACCATTCGGAAACATAAAAGAAAATTACAAGACTTGATGTAAAATCAGTTGACCATTCGAAACATAAAAGAAAATTACAAGACTTGATGTAAAATCAAAGTTGACCATTCGAAACATAAAAGAAAATTACAAGACTTGATGTAAAAATCAGTTGACCATTCGGAAACATAAAAGAAAATTACAAGACTTGATGTAAAATCAGTTGACCATTCGGAAACATAAAAGAGAATTGCAAGATTTGATTAAATTACAAAGCAGAATTATCAATATTATTACAAGTTTAAATGACTTGATGTTAAAATGCGAGTTTTTACAATGTTGTTGACGCTTTTGCTTAACTAGGTTAGCGAGAACTCGGTATTGATTTCTGGTACATAAAAGGAATAATAATAAAATAAAAAGAAAGTGTAGTTGGTCTCGAACTTGCAATATTTGATAAAAATCACTTTCCTCTTGAAGATCGTTTCCGTGGAAAAATCAGTTGACCATTCGGAAACATAAAAGAGAATTGCAAGATTTGATTAAATTACAAAGCAGAATTATCAATATTATTACAAGTTTAAATGACTTGATGTTAAAATGCGAGTTTTTACAATGTTGTTGACGCTTTTGCTTAACTAGGTTAGCGAGAACTCGGTATTGATTTCTGGTACATAAAAGGAATAATAATAAAATAAAAAGAAAGTGTAGTTGGTCTCGAACTTGCAATATTTGATAAAAATCACTTTCCTCTTGAAGATCGTTTCCGTGGAAAATCGGTTGACCATTCGAAACATAAAAGAGGAAAAAAAAAGGAATTTGCCCGGAAAGACACAACAATGGGCGTCGATTAGGGTCGCGTGTCTTCTCCAATCCTGGAGTGATGCCAACTCCAAAAAAAGAAAGAAAAAAAAAGTGCACAAATAAATAAAGCGGCCGCAAATGGCAGCACGCCCCTAGATCGTAGGTACAGTGGCTCAAGTCGTTGGAACACGTGCCTGTGGGTGAAATACTGAATGTTGTTGCTGTGTACAAACCTTGTTTCTGTGTGTCTTCCGTTGGCTGTGGTGGTGGTGAGAAATTAAAAAATAAACGCCCAATATCCATTTGCTAACGATGTTGCTGATGTTTAAAAAAAAAAAAATTAAATAACTGCTTGTAGATTTAGGAGTTTGCGGTTTACGTTTTGTGGATCATCGGAGCTTCGAATTGACTGGATATTATGTTAGGGTGTTGTTAAAGGTGTTAAAGGCAAATTGTTGGTGATTGTCTTTTATAATGAATACCTTATTAGGTGATTTTGTTCTGTTATTAAAAATGGTTAAATTATGGTATTAAAAAAATAACAGCTTCTAGATTTAGGAGTTTGTGATCTACATTTTGTGGAAGATGTAGCTTCTAGTATATTGGATATGATGTTGAGGGTGTTTTAAAAGGTGTTCTAGGCAACTAGATGGCGATTGCCTTTTATAATGAACACCTTATTGGGTGATTTCGTTCTGTAATTAAAAATGTTTAATTATGGTTATATATAGTGGTTTAATTATGGCATTAAAAAAATTAAATAACTGCTTGTAGATTTAGGAGTCTTGCGGTCTGTTTTGTGGAAGATCGTAACTTCGAATTGACTGGATATGATGTTGATGTGCAAGGCAAATTGGTGATCTCATTTTGTTATAAAAAAAAAGCCGTGTGAAATTTATTTTCTGCTGAAGGAGATCACCAGAGGAATCCCATATGGCCATATATATAGAATCCCTATTGATACTTATAACTTTTTTTTTTTCTCTGTGTCATATAGAAATTATTTAGTGAAATTTATGGCTATTTTTCGGAATCTCTTAATAGTTCTATGGGAGGAAAAAATTCTTTTAGAAAACAGTAGTTTTACAAAAATTTCGTGTAGATCTAAGCAAAACATATGTGTTTTTCATTTTTATAGTGAATTATTTGTTCTTTTTTATGAGTTTAGTTTGCTGTGTTCCCAAATTGGCTAGCGCTCTAGCCTTTGGTACCACAGGCTTTAGGTTTGAATCATGTCGGTGACATGGATATTTGTTAATGGTTCAGAATCCACGTTTAATTGTAGGTCCCAGTCTAAGTAGCCTGAAGTGTGCTCAAAATGACCAACCAAACCATACCAATTTCCTGTGTTGAAATTTTACTTCCAGTATAAAAGAATCTATAAAAAATGCTTGATTTAAGATTTTTTTTTTTTTTTTTTTTTTAATTTTTTAAAAATTCATAAATCTTTCTTTACTTCTTTTATAAATCCTTCATATTTGGCATGTCTACAGCATTAAAATAATTTTTGATACCTTAACTTTTTCTCATGCGAGAGCGGCATATTTTTTTAAAAACAGATATTTAATGTAGTTCTCAAATATATATAACACAAGTAAAAAAAAACACCATGAGCAATCTTTTATGCCTATGAACAACTACGAATCGTTATTATGACTATATATGTTACATATTACAACTATAAATCGTTTATGTCTAAAGAGCCCTTAATAAAAAAAATCTTTAGTGAGATCTTTTTTTTGTCAGTTAATCCTTTTCATGAGTTAATTGGCTTTTGTGATCCCAACTTTAAATTGAAATTGCCCATGTCCGTAATGAGATCAACGAAATTTGTTTGCTGAGTGTAAATCTTCACTTTTAATCCTAGTTATTAATCATGCTGGGATAAATGAGTTTTGGCATCTTTTATGAGCGACGAGTCCTTTGTTCTACTAAAAAACTTATTTACGTGAAGATCTCTCACAAAACGGTTCTAGTTATTCTTTTTTAAGACATAACGTCTTCCTTCTTTATTTTTGGCTTTGTCTTGCTGAGTATGAATAATTGAGTGTTGAATTTTATGAGCCAGATGTTAAGAAATCAAGTTGCTGCAATTGCCCATTCCTCCATTATATAATTGTGTGAATTATTTGGTTTATTTTTTACTTAAATTTTGAATATTTCATATCTGTCTACTTTAAAGAACAGTCCTTAAAATGTAATGAGAATGGGGAAAAAAGTCTGTGATTTAGTAGTAAACAAATTAAAAAAAAAAAAAAAATTCTCATAAAGTTGAAGGGCAATTATATCACTGGCATTTAATGTCTGCAAATTACCAATTTTTTGTTATTTGCCTAATAAACAGATTAATTTCTGACAAATATTGGTGTAATAAGATGTTATTACTCCAGCGGCCTAATGGTCAATTGGCTAGCGCTCTGGCCTTCTGTACCACAGGTTCGAATTCCTGACGGTACATGGATATTTTTAAGTGGTTCCGGAATCCACGTTAAGCTGTAAGTCTCGATCTGTTTAGCCCTCGTGTACCCTACAAAATGACCGTAGATCGAAAAACCAAATCTTCATATTACTCCAGCAGCCTAATAGCCAATTTGTTAGTTCTCTGGCCTTTGGTATCAAAGGCTTCAAGTTCAAGAATTCTGACAGTCGCATGAATGTTTGTTAGGGGTTCGGAATCCACACTAAACTGTAGGTCCCGGTCTAATTAGCCTAAAATGTGCAAAAAAAAAAAAGACCCGTAGAGCAACAAACCAAACCAATCATATTACTCCTCCTATGGAAGTTAATCAACACATTGATAAAGCTTTACTGCTACCAGCTGGTAGGAAGTGCAGATCTTTAAGTCTGGCTTCAGATTTTGATTAACATAATAAACATTTTAATCATCGGTATAAAAATATTGATATTGTCTGAATCACTTCCAAGTACTAGAAAATTCATTTTTTTTTTTTTCATCATATGCTTTAAAATTTCAGAAAGATGGTATTAAATGCCTTCTATTGACAAAAAGCATACCAGTTTGTATGAATGCAACCTTTGTTGTTTTATTTATTGGTGTTTTTCTTAATTTCAAATGTGATTAGTATCAAAAATTAAATTGACTTACAAATTTTAATTCATAACTTTACAAATAAGTTTAATTTTTTCTTTCTTAGAAATATTGCATCGCATCTTGAACCACTCGTCTTCTCATCTGAAAGGGGGCGGAGACGCGTTAGCAAAAAGGGGCGTCGTCTCTCGATGTGTTTTCCTTCGTTATTACCATACATTTCCCTGCTCCCAAATCACACCTTTCGCCGATGATGTCCCGAATTTTTCCTGTGGCCTTTTTTCCCCATATCTTTCTCTTCCCGCCCCTCTGTTTAACATTGACTCTCATGAATACCATTGATCGTATTGGCACCAATTGCAAATCCCACGGCTACATCTTCTGGCTGGCAACTTTGAACAGTTTTAATGAAATTATGCTCTATAAATATCTGCACAATGTTTGAAAATTTGATTAAATAATTTTTTTTATTTCAACTTACAAGCATGCTGTGGGCTTTTTTCATGTCTTTGATTAACATTGACGCTCATGAATACCATTGATCGTATTGGCACCAATTGCAAATAGCATGGCTGCATCGTCTAGCTGTCAGCTTTTGAACAGTTTTAATGGAATTATGCTCTATAAATATCTGTACATCGTTTGAAAATTTGATTAAATAATTTTTTTGATGCCAACTTGTAAGCATGGTCTTCAAAAAATGTTTTCATAGTATCGTACTTCATGAATACCATTGATCTGATGAATCCCACGGCTACATTGTCTTGGCTTTCATCTTCTATGCAGATATTTATTTAATGAAATTATGCTCTAAAAATATCTGCATATTGTTTGAAAATTTGATTAAATAATTTTTTATTGCCAACTTATAAGAATGCTGTGGGCTTTTCTCATATCTTTAACATTGACTCTCATGAATACCATTGATAGTATTGGCACCAACTGCAAATCCCACTGTTACATAGATCATGCTGGCAGCTTTGAACAGTTTCAATGAAATCATGCGCTATAAATAACTGCACATCGTTCGAAAATTTGATTAAATAATTGTTTTTTGCCAATTTATAATCATGGTCTTCAAAAAAAATGTTTTCATAAAATCGTACTTTCTTATCAACCCTTAATTTCAAACTATTACACAGCAATCCAATGAGCACACTACAAATGGAAATTTAAATAATTTTTCTACTAAAAGCAATTTTTAACCTATATAATAATCTTTTTACAATTACGTTAAAAAATACTTATTTCTTATATTAGATTTTTAAAATATTTAGATTATATATACGAGATTAATCTTTTTTACATACATAATAATATTCATGTATCTGGATAATGAGATTGATGTGATAGTATTTAGTATATATTACATTAGTGGGATGATAAGTTTACCATTGTCAATAGATTGAAGAGATAAATCTACATATAATTTTACTGCAAAAAATAATTTTGTTAATGAGTACTTTAATTATAAATACCTTTCTTATTTTAATGGGAAAAAAATGTCAGTGATGTAGTTGAAGAAATAATTTAAACCATGTTGATCAATGTTTTTCTCCACTATAAAATTTCTTGCCGTCAATTAAAGGAAGTTGCTAACTATACCTATAATAGATTGTCTGTATAAATAAATTGTTTAAAATATAAGTTAGCTTGATTCGCTATCCATTTCTTTTACTGTATACGAGTAAATTATATTAAGGGCTTTTAAAATAAATTCTTCTGTTTACTCGAAAGCTGATTGGCTATTTCGTAATCGTCGGTCAATGAAAAAGTTTCTATGAATACTAATATGCATGATACGGATTTCAAAGACTTCTTATTCGAATTCAGAAAGTATTTCCTCAAAAATTATAGAAGAAGGAGCTGTAATGTTTATTTTAATTAGGAAATATTAAATTTATATTGTTTATGGTAGCAGTCTTTCAGTGGGGCGCATACTGAATAACGCTGAATCTACTGTATAACTATCATTTAATTAATTCAAAATCCTAAATTTCAAATAACAGGATTTATTAAATATAAGTAATTTTATTCTTCGTTCGATTGTCAATTTGGTGGTTTCCATTAAATCGGACAATTTTTGAGCAAACGAACTCAGGAAGAACCTCTCGGGTTGTATTTATCGGTTCATCATTAATTAATTTCCTTCACATATAATCCTCGATCGATTCGGACAATTTTTTTACCAACCAAATTCTGTTTTATAAACCCATAGCATAAAATTAACAAAGCATTTTTCAAGTTTATGGAGCATTTTGATTCCATAATTATGGTGAATTCAAGAGGCGTCATTTTTCTGACTATTTGTAATCTTCATCTAATAGGGCTGAAAATTTTGATCAGTAGCACAGTTAGTGACTAATTTTGCCGTTCTGTAAAGCGTTTTTAATTCATATCCATTATTCTGGGTCTTTTCCAACCTCTAGCACACACACCGATGTAGGATTCGCTTTGTTTTTTGTTTAATTTTGTAAATATCTTGCTCCTTTCATTATCCACAACTTATGTCTTTTTTACATTTAGAATATTTTATTTTTCGTTCACGCAAAATTTCGTCAGTTTTTTTGGTAAAAAGTTTTTTTTTTTTTTTTTTATTTTGATTGATTTTTGTAGATATTTCTATAAAAAAAATTTCCACAAATTTTACGTAGCGATCTATGATTCACAACGTAAATTTTTTGAAATTAGCCTATAATCCATCAATTCATAGGCAGTAAATATTGATATTCATCCTAAATAATTTTTTAAAAATTAAATAAGGATTCTTTCTAAAAAGTTTAAAGCCTTTTATCACACTAAATTTCATTTTTTTAATGATAGTAAATAATACCTTTAATGAATACGAATAACGTAATTTGAAGAAAATAAATAATCATCAATTTTTTCTTGTTGATTTTTTAAATTATATCTATTGTTGTTCACAGCAATGACTTTTTAGAGCGGTCACTTCTGAATGGTAACGCAGCATAAAAGATAGCTTTAGAAATTTCACTGCATTTTAAATTGCATGCATTCACAATTAGGGCTCGTTTGTTGCTGAACCCTGTCATTGTTCTAAGTAATCCCTGTTTTGTGTCGTGTTTTCGGGAGGGACACCCCTTCACTGCGCCTCCCTTTGTCGATTCAGGGCACAAAGAATGGCTTTGTTCGCGCACAAAAAAGTTAGCTGTTCCCCTTTCAAGCGTCGCGATAAGGGGCGTCTCTCTAATGTTTCCTCGTATTCTTGAGTTCTTGTTGATAAATATTGGGAACAGTTTTGCCTCTGTTTGGCTTGCGCAAGATAATCCCGCCGCTGTGTAGCATCGCCAGTATGTGTTTGTATTGATTACTTCGTTCCTTTTTAAACCCTGTTACTTACTTAGCTTCTTGGCTGGTTACCTCACCTATTCAAATTACTCTGTGTAACTATGGTAACAGACATAACGGCAGTGAGTATGGTAGCGCTGATCACTGCAATGGATAATCTATTTTGAAAATGAATTCTGTTGGCAAAAGCGTTTTGATTTTTTTCAATTGCTCTATTGTTTAATAAATATTGAGCTTGTCAATATTATGATTGATGCTTAAGTTATAAAACATCCTGCATGCGAGTTGTATTTGTTTGGATTTCGCTTAAAGATTGAATGCCGAATTTTGTATATTGGCGACTTTCATTTTATCGAATGGTTGAAAATGTTTATATTACATGGGCTGTTTCTATAATATTGATAAAGCCTTGCTGGCATACTATATATATATATATATATATATATATTACACACACGCGCGCGACAAAACAAAACAGATTATCAAAAACTATTATTAAATAAGTGAGTGTGTATGTGTGTAATATATATGCACTAGCACAATCCGGCATACGTTATCCTGCCAAGAAAATTCATTGTACATATCGCCGAATATTTTCTCCATGTTCTAATATATGTACATACTATTTTCACGGATAACGTTTGAATGGTTTATGTAAAGATAACGTTTTTGGTGGCAAGTAACAATAAGTGAATAGCGCGAACTAACGTTTGAATAGTATGAAATGCTGCAACACTCTCTGGTGGCAAGTAACAATAAGTGAATAGCGCGAACTTATTTTCCATATTCAAATACATATTATTACCAATTTTCATAGCGATTGGTTGAACGGTATAGAAGTTGATATACTGCAGCACCATCTGATGGCACAACTTACAAAAAAGGGATAGGCATAAAAACATATTCATGTTTTGTCAAACACACACTAATTTCTTCAGAATCGGTCGAGCCATTTTGGAGAAGTTCAGTGACAAAAACATGAATAGAAAAACCCGATTGCACGCCACCTACCGGGTCCAATTGTGAATCTAAACAATCCATGGATCCACTCAAACACACGCAAAAAATTTCATCAAAATCGGTAGGGCCAATTTAGGAGTTCAGTGACTAACACGTGTGTGTGTGTTTTTGTTTACTTATCTATACATACAAGATTTAATAATGGTTTTGATAATCTGTTTTGTTCCGTTTCAGTATATCTTTATGCTAAGTGTAATAAATGCAATAATAATTATCAATAAGTCGTTATTTAGTCTATTCAGTTAAATTCGATGGCTTAATACTGTAGATTTGAGAAGGCACGTGTATGTACTTCAAAAATACATCAAAATCGGTAGAGCCTTTTAGGAGTTCAGTAACAAACACATATACATTGTGTGTGTGTGTACTTCAATACTGTAGACACATGTTTCTTAAATCAGTAAAGTTTAAAACCTTCCGTTGTACTTTGAAATAAACGGTTAAGTTATTAATTTGGTGCTTAAGTTATAAAATATCCTGCATGCGAGTTGCATTTGTTGTTTGATTCGTTTAAGGGTTGTTGTGTGCCGAATTTTTTATGTTGATGACTTTCATTTTGTGGAATGGTTGACAATGTTTATTTCTTAGCCAGTTTATATAATGTTGATAATTTGTTTTGTTTAGTCCCGGCATATTTGTGTTATCCTGCTTCAGTACATTAATAATTATCAATAAGTCATTATTTAGTCTATTCAGTTAAATTCGTTGGCTTTCAATACTGTAAAATTCACCACGCACATGTTTCCTAAACCGGTAAAAGGTTAAAAACCTTCCGTTGTACTTTGAAATAAACACATGCAGACATTATTTTATTTTGGTTGGAGATCTGCAGGGCTTTTGATGGGTGCTTGCGTTTCCAGATGCGCACCTTCCTGTGGAAAAACACGGTTAAAAATAGTCGATAGAAGAGCCTTCTTTAAAAATTCGACATCTGCTTCGTGCCTTTTCTCTCGCCAATTAGAACTTCCGGCTTTTTGAATCATCCCCCTTCTCTCATCCCCTGATCGTTTTCTGTTTCCACCAACTAGATCTGCTCGTGCTGAAGTTCCACGCTCAATTAACCGCCTGGTGGGGATGTTTTGATCTCGCGTGAGGGGGGAAGGCGAACGCGTACACTCGTCACTTCAGTAACCATGGAATCATTTTTTTTATGCAATCCTTTGAAACCAAACCCCATCTACTGAATGTGCATATTCTGTCTGTACCAACCACGTTTGGGTTAGGGGTGACATTTGAGCTCCCTCTAAAAGTGTTGGTTCTCGAATGAAGAACGAACGAATGAACTGAACTTCCTTTCGATTCAATGTATTCGTTCTTGGAAGGGCTTTAATTGGGCAATTCTTTCTTTTCTCGCTTTCATAAATATTCAGTGGATTGTGCTAATATTGGAGACGTGGGAAAGGCTTCCACTCGTGATCTCAACACTTCCCCGAATTTGAATTATGAATTAAAGAAAACACCATTGGATTTATTGATAATGTGACAGACATGCGGAATTTTATCGCAGTAAATCTTGCGTAATTGATCAATTTTTGGCTTTAATTTATTCTTTAAAGAACAAAAAGCGTCCATTTATAAGTTTGTTTTTGAATCTGAGTTGAAAAACCGTTTCCAAATTCGAGTTGATATAAAAATTTATGTAAGTTTGTAGTCGATAAGTAAGTCTACAAATAAGTCGAGTGTTCTGTTAATACATATTTGCCACATTGGTAATAGTACTACTGTATTATAGATGGTTCGCCTAGTTGAAAGTGTAATGCATAAAGGGAGATGCAGTCATCGTATAACGCATATGTAGTGTCAGGAATGTATAGATTGTATGGTCATAACTATAATAATGAATGCCTTTTTTTTCTCGAAATATATCATCAAATACGCAACCAAAAATAACAAGCAAATTTTCATTTAATTTTTTAAATAAAAAATTAATTTTTAACAGTCAATTTGTACATTTGTAACTAATAGTTTAAAATGTATTTTTTTGTTAAGATCGTTGTAAAATTCATGAAAATAAATTAGATGTTATTTGTAAAATGATATATAAATCATGATTTGCTATTATGGTTGAATTGTTTTCACTTTTAAAAGATTGCAATTGAAAACCATAAAATAATCTAGGCATAGACTATTGTCTCGTATATCAAATACTTAATTGCATTTTTTGTCAAGTTTTAGTTACACATATTATAATATTCTTAACTTTGTGGCCAACTTGTGTGAAATTTACTAAACTGGTTATAAAGATATACACTGTCCAGTCACATTGATGTGACCTCCCTGTTAAAAGTCAGAATATACACTCTTGTATATTCTGGCTTTAAGTGGAATGTCAGTCAGTCAGTCTATTTTTACGAAGTGCCTTGGCCTATTATGGCCTGAACTCCTAATCTGGCTAGATAAAACATATGGCAAATAAAAACACATTGGTAAAAAAAAGGCAGTGAGCAATGATTATGTCCATGTTAGTAAAAGAGAAAAAAATGACAAAAGGGGGAAGCAATAGGAGGAGTAATCAAAAACATGGCAAAATTAAAAAACAATTAACTAAAAAGCAACGAGGCAATTAATTAAAGCATTTAAATAGTGCTTGGATCTTATCAAATGGGCTATTGGCGTTTTTAAGTTGATTATAGAAGTTATCTAATCACTCCTATCATATTAAAAATGTTTATGAGTTCAAAAAGAACCTACAGAGCTTTAGAAGCAGAAGCAGTAGTTAAGTTAGTAGTATTAGTATTAGTATTATTAGGAATAGATTGCTCTGAGACCGATGGTATGGTATTTTTCGGGGTTCCTTTGAAGAAACTTGCATTAAGTGGAATGTGGTATTAACTGAATTCTCTTTATACACACTCCTCTGCAATGTGCTGCCACCTGCCTTTTGGGATTGGTTATTTCACGTTGACGTCAGTAGGCGGTGGTCACATTAATGTGACTGGACTGTGTGTAATGATTAATTGATCTGTTGTATTTTTATATGTCGAAAATTCTGTTACTTTCCTCATTGACATGTGTCACACAAAAAGCCTTGAGATAAATAGTTACAACAACATAGATATTGATTTTAATTGAGATAATGATATAAATCCTTAATTTTTTTTTTTTTTTTTTTTCATATGTTGTCTGTGTGTTTTTTTCTTTTCGAAATTAGTTTTACTTTTGCTTAATAATTCTTTTTATCTGAATGAACATGCATTTCAAATAATTTTGATAACTTAAAAGCAAATGTATTGTTAAGTCTGAGATGCATAGGTACAAGCTACAAAAAGGGGAAATAAAGCGTCAAATTTATATATTTATTATGTATTAATTTGACATATATTACAAAGAAAGCAATTAAAAGCAAATCACATAAAAGAAATAAATAAAAAGGATTTAACAATTTTTTTAACATTTGGCTCGAGTTTTGTAATACTCAAGAACACATTTGATTTTAAATTTCTGTCAAGTAACTGGATACGATTTTTCTATTCTTTAATATTTATTCCATGTGGGAAAAATGCTTGTCGATATAGGCTGTCCCAAGGGAAAGAAATAATTTGTTACTACTTTTTATCTGTTCGACGATAAAGTCTAATATAATTTGTCTTTTTTCTTTATTTTTCGTTCTGTCGATTATTTTAAACTGTAATTCAGCAAATCAAAGAAAAAGAAATGATTGTTTTTATTTGAATTAAAAATTTTGTGGTTCAGAATGTTATTTAATAATAACCCGTGGTTACGAAAGTTTTGGAGAATAATATGCCAAATACCTTCATTTATTCCAAAATTAATAGTCAAGAAATAGAAAGTTAATAGCCAAAGGTGGCGATTTTTTAAATTATACCAATACTATAGATTAAAGGTGCACGTTTACCTATTTCAGATTTTTAATAAATTACAATTTAATTGAAGAATCATAACCCAATAATTAACTTTATTTTCTCTTTTTCTAGGAATATTGTTTATAATATAAGTCTTGATACTATGCAAGAGAGAAAAGTAAGTAATGATTTTTTTTAAATGTATTAAGAGTTAATTTTTAAAATTAATTATCCTAACTTAGTTTCTATTATAAGCATTTAAATTTAAAAATATTTCACTCTTGAAAAATGCACATGAAATAATCATTTTAAAATCAAGTTGTATTTAAAATCAATTTTTGTTGAATTTTTTATAATTTATAAATTTTCTATTTATAGAGGCTAGAATGGTATTCTAGTGATGATGACATCAACATGTGTAAAATGAAAGGAAAATCTGAAGTAAGAATTATCATTTTCTCACTTTTTATTTTAAAAACGTTTCAATTTAAAATTTCAAATCAATATTTTTTGAAAAATAGCTGCTCTTTTTTATTATTATTTTATTATTATTATTATTATTATCAAAAGAGAAATTAGTTTATAAAATAATCGGCCAAATCACAAAAAATAGGGGCAGTTGGGATTGGGCGACTTTTTGTGGCATCAACTGAGCGATAAGGTGCCAAATGTAGTGACCCTGACTTCTTGTACTATTTGCAATTCACTACACTTACAATCGCAACCCGTTACTTGGTGCACGTTGCCGAAAAAAAATTTAGTACTTACGTATTAACGCCACCGCAGCAGAAGTTGCGCTAATGCTCCAATAAAGAGCTGCCCATGAGCCAAAATAGAGACTGTTTTGAATCTATGTTAAACTCTATATCGGCTTATTTTCCACCGAAATCCGATTGACTGCTTTGTTTTTAAATAAAGTGTTTTGAATTTTGAAAGTGTTTTGATTTTTTAAATAAAGTGTTTTATATTTTTATGATTTGTTACAAAACTTTTAAGTGTAGATTGGCGCCACTTAAAAATCGCCAGATCTGTAGCTGCGGTGGCGTTAATACGTAAGTACCAAAAATTTTGACGCCAAATCCAAACGGCCCCTTATTCTGTGATTTTACCAATATTTTTTTTTTTTTTTTTTTTTGTTGAGATTCATTTTTTTTTTTTTAAATTATGCATTTTATAAATATTTTTATTAAATAATATATGGTTTATATAGTATTTACATGTTTATTGATATTTCATAACTACTTTCATTAACATGGCAGTTTTGGGTTTATTACTTTAAGAAAATAGTGTTGAATTAACTATCTTTTTAAAACATTTGAAAAATACACATTGAAAAGTTTTCATTTGTAAATTAGTTATTTTGTATATTCTTATAAAGCTTTTTACTTTTTATTATATTATTCTATTCTCTATAATATAACTTGATTAATCTATGCTGTTAATTCATTAATTATTTTTGTATATTAGAGGAATGTCAGAACTACATTAGAGTGCTAACCAGGAAATCTGAAGACACCCTTCTTGTTTGTGGAACTAATGCCTTTAAACCCATTTGTCGGCACTATCTTCAGGTATGATCCATTAATCTAATGTTTAATAACTCAAATAATTAACCTGCATGCAAATATTTTCAAAGAAGACTACTAATTTCCTTTTCCCTAAAAGTTGTTCTTGTGTGTGAAGCCAATATTCAAATATCTTACATTTTTGTGTTACTTAAACAACACAATATTTAAGATATCGGTAAATAATTCTGTGTTTTTGGTTTGTTTGTTTTTTATAAAATTTAAAATTATGTTGGTATGAAATTTGAATACATATTTTAAAAATATAGGAGATTAATTTTATGTTAAAAAAATAAAATCCCAATTTATAGAATATTTCATTATAAATACTTAGCATTAATCTCTTAAGATATGCCAGTGAAGGTTTTTATTAAATCCCTTAATTGTAATTACATGTTAATCTTGTGTATATAAAGTATCAAATAATTTTAAAAATTTGGCTAAATGCAATGACTGTTTGGCAAAACCAAATGTGGGGACCATATGTTCAAATTTGCTAAACGAGAGCAATTTAATGCTGCCAAATATTTTGCTAAAAATATGTTTTTGACAATTTTTGGATTGTAAAACATTTTCACCTTTAAACAAAACAAAATTTTAATATTTTTTACTATTTTAAGCCTTACAATAATTGGTTCTGTTTTTAATATTTCAGTAATTAATGTTTTTTTTTCTCATAATATGTGTAAGGAAAAGGTTTTTCTTGTGAATATCTCATTTTAAGAAAGAAATATCCACAATATTTGTGTCTCTTTAAAATGCATTTTTAAGATTTGGACATCAAAACTTATAAGATTAGACTAATTACATCTAATTTTAGTATTTAAAATTATGTCTGCGATAGGCTAATTTATATTTTAAATCCTATTCATATTTGCTTATTATCAAATTTTGTCATTAATGCAATATCTTTTCCATCCACAGGATGCCGATTATACTATTGTAAAAGAACTTTCAGGAGAAGGCCTATGTCCCTATGATCCCACCCACAATAGCACAGCTGTCTTTGCAGGTAAATTCAGAATATCAGATTTATTATTCCTAAACCTTACACTATCCCCACCAGAGCACATTCAATTCATCTTTGTTAAATTCTTCTCTAATTTCAGAGAGAATCTTGCATTTGCATGGCCTCTTATTTGTTTTCTTTTTATGTGTCAGTACAACCTTCATTACTTCATTTTTCTTTTCTTTGAACCTTCTAAATGTATTTTCCTTTTCTTATCCCAATGCAGTCTTTGTCTTTCTCTGTAAAATTTCCTGTTTAAGCAACACTTGTGTGAATGGTATTAGTATGTGTGAACAGAGGGAAATTGACAAATTAAAGTTTAAATTGTTATGTGAATGTCTTTTTGTGGCAATATGTTATTATATTTGTATGATATTAATAATGAAGTTGCAAATAACAAAAAAAAAAATTTTAATGTTTCGAATTAAAATAATTTTATTAAGTAATTTGCAATCAAAATAAACTGACCAATTCAAGATGAATTTTGCACTATTTGAAACCTTAAAAACCTAATTGTAATAAAACCATATTTATATGTAGATAAATAAACAATCATTAACTCAATTAAACTTAGGCTGTCATGTATAAAGAACCTCTTTTTATGTAAAATTTAATATAAACAGGAAATTTAAATAGTTGTAAACAATTCCAGATTTCTTTGGCAAAACTTTAAATCAGTAATAATTTAATTTTATGTTTATATTACATGTCTGGGTGGCTTAATTTTCATAATGAATCAAAATATAAATAATTACTTACAACTTTATAGTTATATGCTTAAATAAATGTTAAAAAAATATATGTTTGTGAAAAAAAAAGAATGCATGTTTTGTGTCTCCCCTCACTCATTCTCCAATGCCCTTGAACACATTTTTAAATGTGAAAATCATCAAAACTGCATATTTTGTATATCATTTCTTATTTCTTTTGCCATGCCATCCTCCTAAGGATCATTAAAGAGAGAAAAGGTAGTAGCCACAAGTCCACATATAGTATAATTCCATTTATAATTATATTATATTATTTCCATTAAAAAATTGTCATTTTTTATCAAATATCAGAACATTGTATTATATTATGTGTTATTTTAGTTTTCTTTTATGTTTTTGGATAATTTTAATACACTTTTCATAATTTTTGTACTATCAAATTATTCATTATAAAACATTTTTTTTAACTCTTAGCCTGTCTCACACAGTTAATGTACAGTAATTAAAAACGTCTTAAAATGAATTATTTTCCTAAAACTTAACATTTACTGTGTTAAAAAAGAAATAACTGCTGATAATTGTGTGTTGTGTAATATTTATAAACTTAATTTTGATTCATTTTGTACATTAAGTATGATATAGGCAAAGGGTTAATGTTTTTAAAAAAACAGAAAATTGTATTGATATTTTATTATTATATTTATATTTTTTATCAATATTTAATGCATCATTATAGCTTTATACTTTAATAAAATTTTACTTTAAAAATGAAAGTAATGTATACTTTTAAAAAATGAATGCCTTTGTGTTAGTGTAATGATTCATATTTAATAATTTATTTACTGAAATTCAAGAGCATAAAAGAATTCTTTTTAATAAAATACTATGTTGATAATTGTTAAAAATGTTTAGTGTAATGAATATTTCAATCAAATGAGATATTTTTAATTTTAACCATTTTTACTTTATTTTTAAATTTAATCCAATTAAGCTTTTTCTTATATAAGAATTTGTTGAATTGTAGTTAGCTTACTGTTCCACTTGATTCTTAAAATAACTAAATTCAGCTATAATTATACATAAAAAATTATCAGAAATGCTTATATACATTTAATTTTACAATTGCTAAAATATATTTTAATAAAATAGTTCATCTTATTTTCTTTATAATACTTAAGTCAAGAGATTGCCAATCTATATAAATCACAAATATAATGTTTTGAATTTAATTCAAGATCATTCATTATTTTTACTTATATTGTGTTTGATCAATAATAATTTTTATTTTATGTTTTTTATTTTAAATTTAATAGGAAAGTATATTGCTGCTAAAAATTAAACATTATCCAAGAGCATTTTGCAATGATGAATTTTTCATATAAAACTATCATAATAGACTTGTTGGTCAGTATAATTTGAAACGTGTATTACATGCTGTACTGAAGCCAATCAAAACATTAAATGAAAACAAATTTTTATCAAAAATTAAATCACATGTTTAACAAAAAACTTATTAATATTTACTACTTTGTGTACAATATATTTTTAATTAGAATATATTTTAGTCCACTTCTAACAGAACATTTTGAAAATTGCCCAATTTGTTGACAAGAATAACATTTCAAGATGCTGAATTAATCTACATTCTTTTAATACCTCATTCTTATAATTACAATTATTTTTATTTGTCTTCAAACTTATGATAGTGATATTTTTAATTGTTCCAATTACATTTTAACCTTTTTTTTTAACATTATTTAGATAATTCACATAAATCTTTATTGATATACTTCCTTTCAATATTAATAGATGGAGATCTGTATGTGGCAACTGTAGCTCAGTTCACTGGAGCTGATCCTCTTATTTATCGGGATCCTCTGCGGACAGAACAGTTCAATTGGAAGCATCTGAACGGTATTACAAGTTTGTATTGTTTTCCTTATTTTTTTGGTTCGATAAGTTCAAGTTGGTATAAATTTTTTTAACCTTATTTTATTATTGGTTTTTAAAATTTTATTAATTTTATTTTTGTTATTTTTATTATCAATTTATTATTTAGTTTTTAATTAAATTTATTATTTACTGGTTGTCATGTTCTTCATTGCTTAAAAAGGGCTTGACTTTTTCATCAATGAGTTTCTGTTATCTAATTATATAATTAATGTTAAACTTGCACTAGTTAAATAATTGGAGATTTAAAATAAGAAATAAAATTATCAATAGATATTCTTTGACCTCTTCTTTTTCCAATTCTATTTGTACATAGTCAGTAAGTTAATTCTAGTTATAATAGAGAATTCATCTGCAATGATAAATGTTTCTTCTATAAATATAAATATTCTTCTATAAATGTTTTTCTTCTCTTGCATAGATTTTACTGGTCTTTGAATGTATTCAGCTCATAATACATTTTTATATCATGTACAGATTGAAGAATCTTTTATATTTTATAACCAATTCTTCATCTGATACATAGATGTATTGACCAGAATATTTTAACATATTTTGTAGAAGAATCATCTATGTTGATAATTGATTCTTCATCTTGTATACAGATAATGACCAACTCTTGTCATGATACATTTTGTTGATGAGTCTTCTGTATTAAATAATAATTCATTTTAGCTGTAAATGTAGTCTATCTTTTATATTTTTTTATATTAATAAGTGATAATTCATTTTAGATTTAGACAGATCAGTAAATACTTTCTGGTCTTAATATATTTTTGTTGAAAGAATCTCTTATTAAATGATTCTCCAATTGATTAATGTATATGCTTTGATCATCATATAGTACATCAGATGCAGGTAATAGAATCTTTTTTCTGATTAAGTGATTCTTCACCTAATATGTAGATGTACTCATCAGTAAATGTTCTAATGCATTTTTTACACAAATTGCAGGTTGAGAAAACAACTGCATTAATGAGGCTATTTTCTCATTGTACATAGATGTACGATGTTTCCTTTAATAATTCTTTATATTGATCTTATCAAGATTTTTTTGTAGGTAGTTCTCCAGCTTGCATTCCAAATAAAGGTAGAGAGCTCTTTTCATGGTGAACCATTTGGGACTCTGCCATGCTAATAGACTAAACATGCTTTAATTTTTTTCTCATTTGCAGCTTGTAGGTTCTGTAGATGTAAACATGAAAATTATATCTAAGGATTCGTTTGACAACCAGAAAGGAAATGAGAACTTTTATGTCCATTATAATAGGTTGTTTTTTTTTTTTAGCTCCAAATTTTGTCAGCTCTGTACACCATGGTGAATTTGTGTATTTCTTTTTCCGAGAGACTGCTGTAGAATACATCAACTGTGGCAAAGTATGTAATTAAATATGCATTTTATTTAAATGTATCTTACAATTTTTTTCACTAATTTAAAAATAAAATTTTATATACTTATATATCTATTGAATGCAGTAGTGCCCCATAGTTCTGTGACAGATGGGACTGACAAGAAATCATCTTAAGTCATGGTACAACTTTGCATATAAATACACATAAATTTTGTTTTAATTGGGCCCAAACATTTAATTGTCAAAAACGCAAGTTTAAAAGAAAAATATCTAAAAAATTTACAGATCTTTATATAGTCAATTTATAATTTTCCACCTTCTAAAATATTCCAGAATTATTTTCAAACAATAAACGGAAAATTTCATAAGATTGATTGTGCATATTAATACAAACTATTAAAAAAGTTGTTGTTTCATAAAACCTAACAAATCTCCTTTCTGTCATACAAAATATCATCCTAGAAAACTGTTAATTTTTTGCTTTGCAGCTATAATTTCTTGTTTTCTAAAATTTTCAAGTCTGTTACAGTTCAACTAAAACTTTATGTTCAACTTACAATTGCCATATGCTTGAAATGAACAATTTTCACAGAATCAATAATTCTTTTTAAAGTTTTTATGATTGTTCTTATTGTGGATTCAGGAATCTCAAATTTTAATTCTGCCATCAAAATCCTTGATAATCTTTTTTACATTCCAAGGATATTGCTTTCCTTTTCTCACTAGGTACAGGGATATCAGATATACTTCATATGATGACATAGATTTTCGGAGGTTAAAAAATATGTGAATTGCATATAAATACTGTAAATAGTAAAAGATTTAAGCTATCAAAAATGTAATTTTCAAATTTAAGAAAAATCTAAAAACCAGATACGAATTTCAATGCAATAGGTTTTTTGTGCAAGCATATTCTATTAGGTGAACAAAATTCAGTGTACACGGAGATATACTAATTTTCACTTGCCACTATTTCTCTAATCAGGGTGGTGGCAGAAAGGAAGAGTCAGGAATTTTTATATATGGAAAAGTTAGTGAAATTCATGAATATCTAAAATTTAGGAACAAGAACATTTTATAGCCAAACATTCTTGGCAACTTGGATTGTTGCTTATTTTAAGGCAACCTTGCATCAGGGTGTTTTTATGATGAGCTGTCCATTTTGTGATCTCATATTTAAAACTGAAAGAGTGGTGTTTTTCTTTTTGTGTTCTGCTTGTACTCATGCTATTATTTGTGCTTGTACTATTTGCTTCAGCCTATTTAGAAAAGTAAGGATTTTATTATTATTAATTTTGTATATTAAACTTAAATTCATTCCTTAAACCTAATTTCACTATCCTTTAGCATCTGTATTGATTGGAATTTGTTACTTATGTATTATAGTTTGTGTTACTGATGTGTGTATAAAAAAACAAATTCAGGGAGAATTGTCATTCGCTATTTAGTGATGTTTTTGCTATTTCTTTTTGCGAGTTTTAAAAAGAAGAGAATTTTAAAACAAATCATGTAAATCCCCCTTTTTTTTTTTTTTAAGTCCCTTTTAGGAATAGTTTAATTGATCTGTATTTATTTTAATAAGAGTAATTATCCTGTAATAATTCAGAAGTTTACTGTAATGTATTGTTTTAATAGGTTTTTAGGTTCCTTGTGCTTTTTTTAAATTAAATTTCATATAAATATAATATTTTTTTCATATTAAATAACTGATTAAAAGTTTTTAATAAAGTATATTGTACACATCCAATGATTCTGTGTAGGAAGAAAGCCAGTAAACTAATATAATTAATTAGTAGCTCTAAGTTAGAAAAAATGTTGCGAGTTTAGTCGAAATTCTTTTCAGTTTCTATAGCCCCATATTCATGTGCATGTAAGAAAGTAAATGAAATTAATCAATGAATATATTCGTTTTTATTTATCAGTTTGCTTCTTATTTTCTGTTTGTATTCTCCCCCCTTGACTAAAATTGCAATCTATATTATATCAGGGAATTGATAAAACTGATTATTTATTTTGACTTTACCCACAATGTCCCTTGTTACCAACAATGTTGTCCCCACGATGCCAAACGAATGATCATGCTTTTGATTTTTTTATTATTATGTAATGTAAGAGGGGTATGTATTAATTTGAAAAAAAAAAATTCTTTAATAAACACAACAATATATTTCAATGCTGATAGTTATATGATTGCTGCTTGTCTTTGTAAATACGTTTTTTGCTCTCTTCTCAGAGTAAAGAAAAGTCAGGAAATATCTTTATTGAAATCTTATAAATTAATCTATAAACATCTTTTTTTTTTTTTTTAATGAGACTAGATGCTTTTTTACAGAATAAAGGTTTCTTGATAAATTGAAAATATCTTTTAGTAAAATGTTCAACAGATCAATAAATTCCTGTAAAAAATGCAAAAGAATTCTGAATCAATTGTCCCTATTAAGAAACATAGCATATGTAACATATCTAGATTACATTTTTTTTTTTCTTTCAGGCTGTTTACCAAGAGTTGCCAGAGTTTGTACTAATGATAAAGGTGGTCCTCACAAATTTCGAAATCGATGGACATCTTTTCTGAAAGCCAGGTTGAACTGTTCTATACCTGGAGAATTTCCATTTTACTTTAATGAAATTCGTGAGTATAGTCTAATTATAATTTAACAAACACATAAAATATATGTGGAAAACAAATTAAATACTGCAACTTTTATTAAAAATTTTAGACACTGCAAGTTTTTTTATAGTTCATGAGTGCCCCAGTAATAGGGGCATGTAAGTACAGAATTCTCCTTGAGTTTATTCAATACAGTCATTTAATATTTGAACTGAAAAACAAGTAGAGATAACACCTGTAAAATTTTCTTTCAAGTGTTACTAGTGTAGCAATCAAATTCCTCCAAAAATTATCATGATTTTATGGAGATTAGATTGTTGGAAAATTTTTTTTTTTTATGGCCCAAAATATTTTAATTTTATTTTCTTACATATGCATATTTTGCATTGCATTTGTTTTTTTTTTAATATCAATTACAAAATATCATTAATTTTTTAACATTGTGTCTTTCACATTACTCCATTGTTTCTAAGGTGCAGTTTGTCCATTTATATATTGATATAGACTTTGACTTATGATGACTAATCAGTAAATGATGTGTTTGTTTTTTGCTTTTTTTCGATTTCTATCATGTTAAACATATTTCACTTTTAATAATACACATCGACCATCAAGTAAACCAAAATATCCATCTCAGTTGAACAAAAGCTTAGGGAGCAAGCAAGGAAACTATAAAAATATAGTAAAATTTGCATTTAAAGCTATTAAAAAAATTTTATGAATTTGAACACTACTTTAACTTGCATAAATCACTATCATTATAGTGCTATACTATAAAGTGATATATTATAAATTAGTTCTTTGAATTTAAACCAGTTTCTTTTAGGCATTGTTTTATACTATAAAATTATCAAAATAGTTTTCAGAAGCTTCTCATTCTTTATCAAGCAATTGAATTTGATTTAACATTAAATTTCGCATCACAATGAAAATGATTGCTCATCTATTGTAAAATTTTAACTAGTTATATTTTAACTTGCATTAAAATATCTTTTTTCTGTATATATATATCACTAATTCTTCATCATACAAAAGAAATTCTAGAATAAGGATAAAGGTGCAAGCTTCATAGTATGAGTGCTGATTGTAATATCATTTGAAAACAATGACAAACTACAATTTTACATTATCCGTATTAAATAATTCAATGTGTGTGTATTTATTTATGTAATGTGATTTTTTTCTAGAATCTACAAACATTTGTTGTGACTGGAAAATATGGTGCTAAAGATGCTCAGTTGATTTATGCTGTTTTTACAACGCCCGTAAGTTTAATAAATATGTTGTGCTTATGTTTTATTTTAAGTAATATTTTCATTTCAAATGATTTGATGTTTTAAAAGTGTATAAAACCAACATTGAAAAGATAATTCTTTCATTTGTTTTTATATTGTAAAAAAAATTACATTTATTTTATGATAATCTAAATAAACTTAATCTCTTACATTTAAAATTTATTGAAAATGTTTAAAAAGTCTAAGTCAAAAATTTATATTATTTTGAACTGAATAAAGTTTGCTGATCTATAAATATTTCATAGGAATAGTATCACTGGCTCAGCAGTATGTGCCTTCAGCTTGGATGATATATTCCATGCTTTCAATGGTCCTTTTAAAGGTCAAGATGACATCAATGCAAATTGGCTTCCTGTAGCAAGCACAAAAGTGCCAGAACCAACGCCCTGACAGGTGATGTAGTTTCACTTTTCAATTACCTAATTTTTGAGTAAAAGATTGTATTCAAAGAAACAAATTAAAAATCAAAGTCGTAGCAAATTCACTACTTGGTAAATGTATTATGTAAGGTGCATTGCAGGTTTTGCAGGCAATCAAAATATATATCCTACTAATAAATCATAATATATATCCAATGCATTTATTCATACTGTGGAGAAATACTGACAAAAAAATGTGTACATTATCTCAGTTCTTAGTACACAGTACTGTGAGAGAATAATTTAGCAATTTATAATAAAGAATTGTGTTGAAAGCTTACAAGAAGTATATTTTTGTAATTAAAGTTAATTTTGAAACTTTTTGATAAAGACTGAATCAGACACTTAAGCAATAGTATAAAAACTTAAGTAGCAATATAAAAACAGAAAAATAAGCACTTTCATGAAAAATATTATGAGGCTTTTGTAGTTAAAGAATCTTGAAAAATTGTTAGGTTTATTGAAAGATGTTAGTAGAGACCTGAAGTTATTGTAGTGGTGTAAAATTAATATTCATCTATAATATAATGAAGCAGTTAAATTGAATGTCAGCATATAAATTGAACAGTATTGATTAACCATGTTTACTTCATATCTTTCTTGGTCTTACAATATTTGTTTCTTACTGCATATATGTGAAAAGTAAAAATTGTTTATTTAAAAATATATACAGAGTTTTCTTTTTAAATTAAATTAACACATACCACATTAATTGCATTGACTCACTATTCTTTTAATTACACTAAAAGTTAATTATTTAAGATTGTTTAGCATTGCTAGTTGTATTTTTAGATGTATAATATTTGTAGTTTGCTGTGAAAATATATTTTTCAAAAGGCTTTCAATTTAAATGAATTATAAAATAGCACCTTTTACTTTGTTATTTTTTATTGCATGTTGAGTAATTTTAGATGATTATTCCTTTTGGCAGTGTGTCAATGATTCTCGGACACTTCCAGAAGTGACTGTGAATTTCATCGAAAGCAACAGCCTCATGGACAGGTCGGTGCCTTCTTTCTGGAATCATCCAGTTGTATTACAAACTATCCACCAGTAAGTATTCTTTATCAAAATATTACTGTATTATAACTTGTTTTGTTGCATACAATATTTCTATTTGATTTTCTTTTCCCTTGTTGAAATTATTTTTTAAAAGTGTAATTTATTATCAAAAATGTGCACAAATTTCATTTTAAAACATTTAATATTAGATGATTAATAAAAATTTTTATGTACATAATGTATTTATTACAGGAGACCTTATTAAAAATCCCTTCCCATTTTGCAGGTGTTATTTGTTCATTGTAAATTTTTTAAAAGTTTAACTGATTTGATTTGCATCTCTTAATTTAGCATTATTTCATGTCAAACCATATTTCCTATGAGGTGATACTAATTGTTTGTTACATTGTATAAATACATATTTGTTCTTCAATTTTGTAGACATCGTCTGACTATGATAACTGTTGATCCTCAAATAGAAACATCGGATGAGAAGCGATATGATGTGTTATATGTTGGCACTGGTAAGAATATTTTAAAATGCATTTTTATTTTAAAAATGAGGGTGCTTTTTTTTTTAACTTTCAAAAATGATATATTTTTTTATCTCTCAAAAGTTTTAAAAATATAAGAAATTTAAAACTATTTTATGGCATATTTTCTACATAGACATTTGTAAGCAATTATTGTGAAAACCTTTTTATAGAAGTATGCAATGCATCCTAAAGGGTACATTGGAATATTTGCAATGGTAATTGATACAGCATCTATGATAAATGATATCTAATATTGTAATATAGCCTACAAATATAATTTAATCTATAGCGCGTATTTTCTACAGTCCTGATATATTAGCAGTTTTAAGACTGCCATGAATTCCCTTTTCAAGAAAAGTTTCATTCAGATCTTTGAAATATTATGGCAATATTATATGGTAGAGATTGTAGTGATATCAATTGAAAAAAAAAAAAAAAATTCCAACATTTTGCTTCAAACATGGTTAGCTTGTTGTAAATAATTACTGCCTTCTTATATTCAATATGTGAGAAATCTTGGTTCTTACAAGTTTATGTAATGATTTTAAAAGTTTAATACCAGTACATAAATATTTGCTGTCCTGGATAAAATTCCTTTTCACTAAAAGCTGTTTTACAATATAGATAATTAGATCTATTTTCACTCTTTCTTTAGATAATGGAAAAGTTTTGAAATGCATCAATGCTGGAAGTAATTCAGCTTCAGGAACTGTCATTCCTGTGGTCATTGAAGAGTTTCAAGTGTTCCAGCAATTGTCCATCACTAACCTTATGGTGTACCACACTCCTCAAGATGCAAAGCTTGTTGTTGTTTCCAAAGATGAAATCAAAACCATACCACTTTTCAACTGTGATCAATATGCCAAAACTTGTGGGTAAGAATATCCTCTCCTGTTCTTTTGCATTTGAAAATATATTTTTATTTGCATGCTGTTAAAATAAAGTTGTAGAGAGATTTTTAACTCTTCTGACTCGATTTTAATGCTATGAGTAAAAAAAATAAGTACCATGTACAAAAATATCATAATATGATACTACTAATCACTTTAAAGTAAAAAAATTAAGAAAAAAGTAGCTTTATAACAAAATAGGCAGATTTCATTGGATGGACAAATGGTCACTCTAGTTGTAGAAGTCAAATATTCAGCACTTAAACTTCTGTTAGATTATTATTTTAAATATTGATTTCTTTGTGTAAAGAAGCTATATCACTTAAAAAGTTTCAAAAGTTAATGTTTTAATAATTTTATCTCACAATAGAAGGTACATGAACAATAATACACAATTTCACAAAAGATTTTCACATATTTCTGCTTTTATATATCAAAATAATAAACCATATATATATAATATTAAATTCCATTTATATTATATATTTATATATTATTTCCATTTATTTTATATATTTCAACCAAATAAAATATTTTCATTTTTGAAAATGGAAATTTAAAAAAAAAAAAAAAAAACATTTATTGAAGTAGATGTGATTTTACCGTTTGAACCATAATTTTTACATTGAATTGCTTTGTGTTTATCAACAAATTTTGGCAAAACTATATATATTTTTATTTTTACAATAAATGCTACTGATGGACTTTTTTTTTTTTTTTTTTTTTTTTCATGAACTTATCAAAAAATTCATTAGATCTGAAGATAGATCTTTGTTTCAAATAATTTTTTTTTCCTCTTAATTAATACTTTTTTGGTCTGTAAGAAGAAATTATGTATCAGAAACTTCATCGGAATTTCTGATGAAACATCAACATATATATATACTTATAAGTCAGTTTCAAGTAATAGTATTTTTTGAACGCACAGCTGAATCTAATTACTGAAAAATTTGCAATAATTTAAATTAAAATTTACCTTTTCTAACAGATTTGTTATTAATATCAATGATGCAATTATTATCAAATTCAAATTCTTCTATTATCTGAGTCTTCAGCACTAGTGATATTAACAAAAAAATTTTGAAATCTTAGAATTTTTCATATAATATTTTCCTAAAATGAAAATATAAATATATTAACCTACTGAACACTTGTTTTTAAAATAATGTAAATTCCTAAAATAAATTTGTTACAACATACATTAATATATCAACTATCTGAAAAAATGAAACCAACTGGAGCCAATATTCATTTTAATGGACATGTGATTTGATTTAAAATTTGTCTGTTAAACTACCATCCGTAATAAAATAAAACTACTTCTAATGCTAAGATTTTATAAAGCTTGTATTAAAAAAATCTTTGGCACATTAAAAGGAATTATTCATATAAATGAAAAAAAAAAATTGCTCACCCTTTTGTAGACCGGAGCATAGCGCTCATTTTCAAAGAAAGCAATTGTAAAATCTGTTGACTTGTCGAACAGATATCAAAAAGATTAATTTTTACTTTCATCCCTTTGAATGTTAAACTGTCAGGCATGTTCAGAAATTTTAAAAAAAAAAAAATAGGTAAAGGATTAATAAAATAAATTAATTTGGTTTAATTCACACATACATAAAATGCATGTCCATTGTAGATGGAATTTAGGGTCTGAAAAGAAAGCAGCCAGGAGAAAATTTATAAATCATGAAAAAAAAAATACCTTTCAATTTTTTTAGTTTAGATTTTCTCTTTAAAGAGATAAACTTATTTATCTGGCTCAATGGGAACAAAAATTACATGTCTTATTTATTATTTTGAATTTGACCTTAACGTATTCTTTGGGGTTAGAATTTTGTACATAGTATGGTTTATACTTTTCTTTTATTTAAAGATTTGTTTGAGAAAAGTTTTTAAACACATGAAATAATAATTTCAGTGAATGTGTAGCACTTCCAGGACCCATATTGTGCTTGGGACAAACCCTCAAGGGCGTGCACCCGCAGTTCCGCGACTCAGACAGGGTAAAAGATTAAAATGGAATTGTTTTACTAATGATAGATATGCTTTTGTTATGATATTGTATATTTTTGTACTTTCTTGTATGACATTAGATTTTTATATTTCTTTTTGCCTCAAAATGAGGAATACCTACATTTGTGTTTTTAAATATTTGTTTATATGTAGATGTGAACATTGTTTTAGTTTTACTTATACATATTGTGAAAACGGCACACATAAGTTTTCCTTTCTTTTAGACGTGGAAACGTGATAATTTGTACAAAATATAGAAAGAAGGTTTTTGATTCTAGATGCCGTGAAGGTAGTCATTTTCTTCACTTTAGTTTAAAATTACATGTGTGTTGAATTCTTATTAATTATTCAGGTTTACATTTTAATTATTTGTATTTTTTTATTTTTTAACTTGGCATGTGACGTTCATTTCAACTAAATTATAATTCTTTTTAACAGAGAAGTATGTTTTTTGCTGCTCTTTTGATATTTTTAACACTTTATAATAGTATATATATTTTACATTAATAGCAGAATACTTTTATTTTATCAAAAAAATGTTTTGAAAATAAACAAAAATTGTAACGAGTCTTCAAACCCTATTTTGTTGTGATTTCGAGTTTATACAAAAGGCATTTTTGTTTGATTTCAACATTTCATTTATACGATTTGTTTGCTATTATCTGCCTCAAATTGGGTTTATGCCTCAAGTGTTTACACTGTCTGTTACTAAAGTTTAACAAGTTGCTGTCAGAAAAAGGAAAAGAAAATTTACTATTGTAAAAAAGGAAAAGAATTTTGATGATACTTTTGCTTAAAATGTTTTGGAAAATTATATTATTCATTTGTAACCTCAATTAAATAAAGTGTAGTGCTGTAGCAAATAGAACAATTATTTAATTTTTAGAAATAGATGACAAACACCCTATTTTAGAATACTTTAAATGTCCACATTGGTACTGTTTAAAATGTTTCTAAACATGTTTGATCATCCATCTAAGTAGGGTTTAGGTCAGATTTCTCAATTAGTCTTTACTCTACCTTTAAAAAGTAGCCATCAAGAATAGTCAAATTTTCAATTACAAGGAAAAATCATTTTGTGGTTTGCTACAGAATAATTCATGTGAGTGAATGATAAATGGATCTTGAATCAGAGGAAACTACAAATTGATCACATTGATTTGGTTCACAAAGCTGCTTTGAAAGAAAAAAAAATATAATAAATGTACATTTTTAATTATTAAAAATTAAAAAATTATTTTATTTGCAATCTAAGTAAAATCTCTTCTAAAGTGCATTTTCCTACTATATTTATCACTCATTTTGAATCTTTCTGGCTTGACCGCTTACGCTACAATTTTCCATATGATTGGTGGTCAGATTTATAAAGTATTTAATACATTTCAAGGCAGTTTGTTTCCTCTTTTGGCATAATAGCAGAAAGTTAGGTTATCTTTAGAGACAGTAAAAAGCATATGATCCATTCAAAATATGTTTAAAAGGCAGACTGCCCGCAGTTAAAGTGAATTGTTATCTGAAGTATTTGTATCTAGGCGGTCGCTCTTCAAATGGTGGCACTACTCCCCCAACGGTCTCCTCACCACTCTGCGAGCCGCCATGACTCAACGGGAAACGGTTCCCCGCCCTCGCTCTTCCACCACAGAAACTGAAGACAACTCAGTGAAGGTAAACTCCTTGTCCTCTTGTCCTGTGGCTTACTCAATAGTTCAGGTTTAGAGCCACTTGATCAAGCATGGCGCATCTGTTGGTCAAGTGGCAATGATTACGGCGCCCAGTTTAATAGCATGCCCTGTGTGCAGAAAAAAAAGAGTATAATTATATAAACAAACACATATTAATTATAAGCTGCTCAATTGTTAATGCTTGCCTGTTAAACTCTTTTCTGCTGTACAAATGTAATGAGTGGAAAATGTTTGTTGTATAAATTAACTGCATTTGTGTTTATAGTTAGGTTGTATTTTTTTTTTTAATTTTTTTTTTTTTTTTTACTATTATTATTTCTTTCCCCTCAGAGGCATTAATGTTTACATCTTATTTATCAAGATGTGTTGAATAGTGGCAATGGCTGCTGCCTCATTTTACGATAAATTTTCCAAATATATTTAAAACAGCAACAGAACATCCAGTTTAGTATTCTGTAATGGTAAATGCTAATCTAAGCTCATAAAATACCATACATAGGAAGATCTTTTAGCTTTATGTAGCAACCCTGTAATTTTCTTACACAATAAAAGAATGATTTCCAACAATGCAAACAAATATCTTCCCAATTAAATTCATTTTAATTTCGG